>JAXQQM020061318.1:0-46966 GCA_034641835.2 Pinus albicaulis
CTCTTTACCAAATAATTGTTTCCAATCTCTGAGGAAAGGTCCTCCAGTAAATAGATTCAAGCGTGTAGATCGTGGACTGTGGCTTTATCGGCGAGGCACGTGGTCGAGTGGGAGTTTAAACTGGTTTGCAACACTTTATCCTTTTTTCCCGGTTTCATTATGTTCTAAATAATTTATGGATAGATTTTTTCAATCAATTTCAGAGCCTCACGGGAAGCCGAAGGCTGCTGCGGGAATTTCTCTAAAATATTTGAACTCCAATGCTTCTAAACTTCCCTTACACTATCACGTAAACTTTATAATTGAGAGCAACATTTGGTATGAAATTCTGGAGTGGTTTAAATAACAAAACTGTGCCATAGTTTAACCAAGATATTTTTAAAGAGTAACCATCGGTAGAAGAGAATCCCAGTCAAGAGGAGCCCATAAAATTTCAAAAAATTTGTCAGAAAGGGAAATGAGGCTGAGGAAATTATCGTTTTATCTATGAGAAAAGAGTATTAAACTGTTATGGTCGAAATCAGTGCTATAGTGCTATTACTTAACCATAGTGGATGCAAGATTTAATAATAAAGTTAAGTAGCTGCCTTGGGGGACACCGGTAGACCCGCTTCTAATGGTTAAATAAGCTAGTCCGCTTTCACGGTGTTTGTGTGTCACTGATGGCTAGAGTATACACATGTTGAAGAGCACACAAGGAGCTGGATTATTTAGATACTGCCCACTGAAAGTCTTCTACCGGGAGAATGCTGCTCACCGCGAGTCCTTTGTCCATTAAACTAGTTTTTTTTAGAGAACCCTTTCTTCATTGCAGACACCTTCATCGCATAATCATTGATCTGGGAATTTTTTGAGTTGGCCATGAAAGAGAGAGACCGGGAGATCAGATCTTGATCTCTAACTGCATGATCCAATGTGAAGTGGCATGTGTTGGAACGTGGGTTAAACCTGTGTATAAGTGTTGAATGGTTGATACACAGAGAGTATAATATTCATAAGAATAAATAGTGATATTTAATTAATAAGCAATATCAATAATATCTATGGGAGATACTTAACAACCATTGACCTTACACATAAACATGGTGATATGTATAGATGGAAATGAGACATGTATTATGGTCCTGAGCGATAACTATGTTCTAAACTCATAAAACTTAGCCATATCACTTTTAATAATAAACCATAGTACTTATCCATTCATTTTAGTAATAAATTAAACCTTGTCAAATATGAAAAAAAAACTTAAAAACAAAAACAACAACAAAAATATTTCACAACTCGACATTTCATAATTCCTAAAAAAAATTTACACTAATTTGTTTATTGGAGTTTCTTCAAAGGAACTTGCGTGCAACACCAATAGGCAAATTCATTTCGTTTTATTTGGTTGCTAGCATTCATACTCATTCCTGCATTTTATGTTTTCCCAAGTTCTCACAAATTTCATGTAGGATTCGTACTAAGTTTTTACAGGTGCCCCGATGATCCAGTTTCGTGCAGAAATGCTCTTTCGAAACCACAATGAAACATGCATCATTGGAAGCTTGAAGGAAATAATTATTCACTGCACATATCATGACATTTTCCGTTACACAAAAACCATTTTGCGTCATGATATGTTTACTCACATTTTTCCTTCCAAGCGCTTGAATTATCCCTGTGTTGCAACCCATCTTCCATTTCCTTATCCTTCATGACTTCATACATGCCTATTTTTCTGAAATGCATACATCATCTCCTTCTTATTTTTCAGTTCATTTTTCCTTATCAATAAAAATCCCAAGCTCCCTTTCCATGATTACATTGTCTTCCCATATACACTGCCTGATTTTGAGATCTTTTCATTTATAGTAATACCAATATTTTTTATTAAACTCGTGTTGACTGATGTGGGATTCCTTAAGGCCCACCTTTGAACAAGTCTTGCCCCATCGACCTCAGAACTTTATTTGGGATATATAATAGAGTTCCTTTTGAGTACTTGGAGGATTGCATGCCTTAATGGAAAGTTCTCTTGTTGAAAGTCATGGGAATGCATCAATGTCCCTTGGCCGTCAGATCTTGCAAGTGGCTCGACATCAGATCGTTTATTCTCACTTCACAAGATGTACTTGGGTACCTTGGCACTCATTGAAATCAATGGTGATTTTGCCTCGTGTTGGTTAACAACATCCATTAATGGTCGATAATCCAATGGCTTCTTTTCATGCTCGACATCGACACATTCATTCGCATGACTAGAATTGTACCATCGGGTTTAGTAGCAGGTGAAGACTATATATTTTTCATGACTCCATCAGCAGTTGCAACAACATTCCTTCAGCCATATGAGAGTATGAAAATTCCACTTTCAGACATCATCTTCAGATTCATACAACCAAGAAGCACTTCAGATTCCTTCATTGCATCCAACAACATGATATTCACATGATCCAACGCCATGATATTTTCCTAATCTAGCAGCATGAAATTTTCACTCATGCAAATCAGCATGACATTTTCCTGATCCAGAAGCAGCAACAACTACATTTATATTGCATAGTTCATCAACTGTTTGGGTAAGTGAAGGTATGTTATTTTCTAATTTTTAATCAAACAATTTCTTCCATGTTGAAAATAAATTAACTTGGAAAATTCCCTCACCATATTAATTTATCTTTCTCCTTTTCGTAAACATAACACATCTTCAGTTTGTGGGGGGGGGGGATATTCATTACCATTTCATTCCATTCATCACCTCATATATTGACGACCAACATGACTCTTCCAAACTACACTTCGTTGCGGTTGATTCAAATACATTGATCTCCATCTTGGCATGATTCAAGAATATGAGAAATGGTTTTCCTATGCATATTAATGACTTATCATTTCCAGTACATGACTTATCATTTTCAGTACATGTGTCAAAAAAAGGAGAAGAAAGAAAATAAATGAATGTTGTTAACACAAGAACCAACATTTGTTATATTCATGGTTGTTAACACAAGAACCAACCATCGAAAATATCAGTTGCAGTACATGTATTTTACATCCTCGAATGATACATTATTAGAAACCATAACCACACAAAGGAAAAAGACATCACACATTAAAAAAAAAAAAAACAAGATCCCTCATCAAAAATCATTAGGGATCTGTACAAATAAGTACATGAAATAAACTCATCATATACCTCACACTGAAGATGACTGAAGAATGAGCTGCTTTGATGCTGGATCTGAAATCACCATCACAATCGTGGTGTCGAAAGGTGTGAAATCGATTGCTTGTGTTGGAAATATGATGCAATGTGTTGTCCTTGATGGAAACCTACTTGATGAAGTTGTCCTTGATGGAAACTGACTTGATGAATTGTCTTTGGATAGCAACCTATTTGTTAATGATGTAAATCTGATGTATCTACAGAGAAGTTCAGAAGTAACAAAGAAATAAATTCCAGTAAGTGCCATAGTAATGATGAATAAGATATGTCACAAAGCATACGCGGGTTTCTAAAAGAAAAGTAGTGTATGTACGCATAAAAGTACGTACCAAGTAGCGTATGCCTATTTGCGCTCTAAATTTATAAAACCAGGGGACATGACCATGGTCTTGGCCCACAGTATGGAGCGCTAGATTATCTATTTGATCTCGTCCAGGAATACCTTCAGCGGTTGAGTGGTTTTGATTCATGGTATTGACAAAGGCTAAATCTATATAAGGAGAAGAAGATCATAGTGCAAGGGTGTGCATAGGTTTGGGTTTTAATGAATAATTCACTCTGAAGTATATCTGCATGGAATGGGTAACAATTTATTGATTGATCTGAATTAATAATGCACCTATGAAGAAAATGATGAAGAGAGGATCTCTAGATCTCGAAATGACTATGTATTTTCTAGATATGTTTATGGAATGTTTAGATCCGTGATCTGCGAATCTTTGTCGAGTAAAGGGTGAGATCGAGTTATCCGCTACGAAGAGTCGCATAGCTTCGAAAAGTTGCTGGATCTATACGCATGTTCATCTTAGTGAAAGCGCGTATATACGTGAGTTCATTTCAAGACAAAGCGCGTATGAAATCAAAGCTCGCTCTGAAATAGTTGCAGATCTATACGTAGGTTTGTCTCTCTGAAAGAGCGTATATATGCGGAGTTTAGTGAAGTAAAAGTGCATATGGAATCTAGGGTTTTCGTTGAAGTGTGGAATGAAATGTCCGATCCGTTTTCGCTGTTTTATCGCTTATCTCGCTCATCGATGTATTCATACATATCCGGGTTGCTCGAATGTTGATTATGTCGCCGATTATGTTGATTAAAGATCAAGTTGTTGGTTGATTGATGATGATTCAATGAATGAATTGATGGGGTTATAAGTTTCAGCTTTGATGTATGTTGAGTTGAAACGTGTGGAGTGGGTCCAGCTTCAAAATCGATGAAAAGTGGCCTACAAGGTATGTTGTGTGGAAGCTATTGGAACCAGTATGAAAATTGATGAAACGTGGTCCATAGTGGTGTGTCGAGGGTCGAAGCCTTCAGTGAGGGGGTTGTAGCTCCCTTCCAGTGGTAGCTGGTAAACGAGAGCAGGGAGTAGTAGCTCCCTTCCAGGAGAGGCTGGTAAACGAGAGTAGGGGTAGTAGCTCCCTTCCAGGAGAGGCTGGTAAACGAGAGCAGGGGTTAGTAGCTCCCTTTTAGGAGAGGTTGGTAAACGAGAGCAGGGGGTAGTAGCTCCCTTCTAGGAGAGGCTGGTAAATGAGATCAAGAGGTTGGAGCTCCCTTCCAGTAGTGGCTGGAGAACGAGAGAAGGTTGCGCCTTGCAGGGTGCCCGTGCCGACGTGAGTCTAGCGCAACGCGATACAAAATTGTAAGAAGTTTTCTTTATGATAAATATTTAAGACAGAGACGACGGTAGCGTGTGGTTTTCTCCCGAATTGGGTTTCCACCTTAAATACCGGGTGTTCATGTGTGTTGCTTATGTGTGATGGTTTATTACGTTATTCATCTGCACATGCTTACTGCTTTCCAAACATCTGATGAATGAATGATGCAATGATCTAAGTAAAGAATTAAATGCATAATAAGATCTCTGGACATACGCAAGTTTTCTTAAGGATAACCGCGTGTATATGCGAGTTGGGTTTAGTAAAGTAGCATATGGTTTTAAGAGAAAGAAAAAGTAAAAAAATTTCAGTCAGCTCTAAATACTGATTCACCCCCCCTCTCAGTTTTTTTCCCAACAACTCGCTCGCTGAAAGATGACACCTATAAGTTCACTTCAAAAAGTGACCGAGAAATATAAATCTCAGATGGAAAATCTGAATGCTCCATCAAATTAGTGGCGTCGAGTAGTGCAAAAATGACATAAAATTTGTCCCATTTGGACCCTGTCAAAACTTTTCCCTCTTGAAAATTGGGCTTAATCAAAGTTTTTCCTGCCTCTATTCTGGGCTCATGGTTCCACTGCCTCAATCTGTATGTAGTAATGTACCCTGCAATAAAATAAATTCTCAAAATGTGTGCTCCTCCTCGGCTTCCGTGTCCGCAATTATGAATGAACTGGGTTTAAGTAATTAATCCCTAGTTAAATTACCAACATAAACAGTTGGGATGCATTGGTAAATTAAGTGGTTTGTTGGAGGGAGGTCGGGTGGTCAAACCCTGCCCCCTCCTTTTTTTAAGTCAAATTTTTTTTAGCATTAAATGAGCTCTTACTGTTTATAAACCTTGCCATTTGTTTTAAATGCAAGTCTACGTGTTGGGGGGGGGGAGCCTGCCCCCTTACCTGTTGGCTCCGATACATACATGTGGCATGGTAAGGTTTGGGTGGCGGTGGGATTCACAACCCCCGCCACCATACATAACACATAGTCTGTCGTAAGGTGTGGAGTGGGTTGGGGCCGCGGGGTCATAGCCGTTGGCCCCACCTATATTTAATATATGGTAACCATGAGGTGTGGGGGTGGCGGGGTCATTGCTACTGACCCCCCTTATTATAATATTTAATTTTTGTGGCCATTAGATGGGGAGGGTGAGGGTCATGGCTCGCCCTCCAAAAAAAAATAAAAAATTCCTATTTTTAAAACCAACTGCACCTTTTCGAAAATTCGGATTTTGACCGTAGGAGTCAAATTAAATACCCCGCAATTTTGCTCGGAATCTAGCCGGAGCTAGCCGGAAAAGGTCAAATTTGTGCCTTCCTTAAGCCTACCCAGTCACCAAGTCAACCAAAAACTTTTACCGCTCCTAACTTCTCCATACGAACTCATAAATGAGTGTCGTCTGTGCCATTGGAATCAGAAAGACGAGATCTTCAACCTGAACCTGGTTTGAGAGAAATCCGAGCACTTTAATTTTTGAGCCCTCTTTGCCCGGTGTGTGTCTCTGGAGCCACCTGGATCAATCCTACCCACTGAGGAGCTTTTTTTCCTCCAAAATAATTAACAGGAATATGCAACTGTTGTGTACTATGTCTGCACTACAAACGTCTTGAAAAGTCACCCTTCCTTCTCCTTCACCTATGTCCTTCGGAGCCATAAGTGATGAACGGACACCCACACATCCTGCAAACCTATAGTACAATCCCATGCAAATACATGCTCAAATTGAACAACTATGACCCAAATATTCCCATACTTGCCACACGTTTATAACATGAACTTGGTGGTCAAGTTTACATCAAATGGAAATCACACCCCAGCTATCATTACAAGACCAACAACATCATTGTCACATTTCAAAGTGACGGAAAACACCTCATCACTTTTACATGAATGAAATGTATCACATGACTCATAAAACAAGGCCAAAATATCTTTGTTGCTTAAACAAGTGATGGAAAAACACATCATCACTTTTACAGTAAAAATGCAACATATGATTTACAGACACGGGCATGACAAGCTAACACCTCTAGAAAAACAATCTAGAAAAACCATCTCTCACTTATCAAAGTGAATGGGTTATCCCCCTATGGGATATTTGCTTGTCATCAGCTCTTTCGACTGGTTCATGGATGGGCGCTTTGTTTTTAAGGTGGCTACTCTGGATGGAGTCTCCAACACGTGGCTCTTTGATGGCCACTTCGGTTGCAATGAGTGCAAAAGGTATTTCTCCTCCAAACCTGCTTAACTGATTTCTTTTCCTGTTGGGGAGAAGGCTTTCCATGCCTCATCCCCCTTTGTGCTGCCATCCTTTTCCAACACTTAGAAAACACATGGTTATGTAAACCACAAAAATGACACGTTTTGCGATGCCATGATTTACGACCATGGTTAACAACATTCTTATAATCAAAATGAACTCTGGATTAATGAGACTTATTATACCTTCTCGGGTGATCTCTGGTGCGATTTTGGTGATGGGAGCTCACCTCAGCTCTTTCACTGCGACATGCATTACCATGGAACAATTGCAAAGTGTCCCCATCATTCCTCTTCCCTAGAGAGTTCATCAATGCCTATTTTCCTTTTATGTCCTTCAAACACCCTCCTTCAGTGCACCCCAAACCTGCATAGCGCGGTCTCTGCACAACCTCCAATGGTTGGGTTATGCCTTGGCCTTGAACGCCAAGTCCTCCTCCTTTGTACCCCATCTTGGTGAGGAGTCTAATTTCAGTTCCTGTAATGGATATCTCCACACTTCCAATAGAAATGATATCATGTGAATAAACTGAAGAGAAATCAACATTGTTTACCTCAACTGTCAATTTTTACATAGGTGAAGAAGGCTTCTTTAGGCCTTCATTGCGCTTTGCTTCCTTCAAGCCCTTTGTCACGGCTCATAGCTGAAGCTACAACCGCTGCTTCTCCTCCTTCTCTTCCTGCAGGAGTGCCTTCAATGCATCATGATCTGCTTGAAGAATATCATTGTTGTGCTTCAATTCATCCCACACCTTTGTCATGGCTTGCAACTGAAGTTGCAATCGATGTTTGTCCTCCTTCAATTCGGCATTCTCTGCTGCTTGTTTTTCATAAGCCTCGTACAACATGTCCGCTTTCTCGGACACCCTGAGCATGGTATCGTATATGTACTTGACATTCTCCATGGCTCAACTCAACGAACATTCAATAGTTCACGCCTGCAATCCAATCAACAAGAAGACTTGCTCTAATACCACTTGATCCGGGGTAAATTCTTGATACACTTAACCAAGACCTTTACTTCAACTGATAAATTAGAATTGAATTTAATTAAAGTGTTAACGAACATAAATCAACAACTGCATGCTGTAAAGAAGAGGAACATAACATGTCAAGATCAACAATCATAAGAACACGTCGTTTGATAACGAAGTTCGACCAGGAGGGACTACATCTCTGGGCCTCGGTGTCAAGATGGTGTAAGCTGCTACATTAAGTGCTGTAAGAAGAAGATGTACATGGATGGTGTTTTAGCTGTCATACAAGGAAAATTCCCTCACGCAGGAGTGGTTGGGCCTTTCCACGAGATGTTCCACTTTCAGAACTCTCATTTATAAAAAAGACTCCTATCAGTATGAAAATAACTCACACATAATGACTATGAGTATCGAGCCAACATGGCAAACAAAGGGATCTCAGAAAATATACATGTGACAATGAGTATCCCGCCAACATGGCATCAAAGGGATCTCAAACATAATACATATCCATGACAGAAAGTACATCTCACATCAAAACAAAAAAAAATCCCACATCAAACGTCAACAAGGATCTGTACAGCACAATGCATCTCAGAGATACAAAGACAAAGAAGTACATGAAATAAAATCATCATATAGCTCACGGTGAAGATGACTGAAGAATGAGATGCTCTGTTGCTGGATCTGAAATCACCATCACAATCGTAATGTCGAAAGGTTTGAAATTGATTGCTCGCTCACTGAAAGATGACACCTACAACTTCACTTCAAAAAGTGACTGAAAAATATAACGCTTAGATGGAAAATATGAATGCACCATCATATTCGTGGCATCGAGTAGTGAAAAAATGACATAAAACTTGTCCCATTTGGACACTGTCGAAATTTCGCCCTCCTGAAAGTTGGGCTCAATCAAGGTTTCTCCGGCCTCTTTTCTAGGATGCCTCGATCTACGTGCAGCAAAGGTGCCCTACAATAAAATAATATTAAGTCTCGAAATGTGTGCTCCTCCTCGGCTTCTGTGTCTGCACCTGGCTTGGGCACACTTCTGAATGAACCGGGTTTAAGTAATTAGTCTCGGGCAGATTTACCAACATAAACAGTTGGGGCGCATTGGCAAATTAAGTGGTTTGTTGGAGGGAGGTCAGGTGGTCAAACCCCGCCCCCTCCTTTTTTAAGTCAGATTTGTTTTAGCATTAACCGATCTCTTACTTTTTACACACCCCGCCATTTGTTTTAGATGCAAGTGTAAGTGTTGGGGGTGGGGGGGGGGGGCTCAGGCCCGCATTGGGCGGCCCGCACCCATACTCACCGGCTTCGATACATACATGTGGCATGGTAAGGTTTGGGTGGCGGTGGGGTTAACAACCCCCGCCACCATACATAACACATAGTATAGGGTCCCTTTTTATTTTTATAGAAATAAAAGAATTATAAATAAAGATTCATTGTTTTGAAAAAGATCATCTTTGTTTGTATACAAACCAAATACAACATTCAAAACTTCCGACCCGATCAAATATAAAAGACCTTATCATAATAACAAGTCAAGTGTAAAAGTACAATGAATAATAATCGTAATCGGAGATCGGAGAAAATCTTTAGAGGAAAATTTAACATAGAAACCCAAATCCTCCGATGCGATTAGTTCGATCGCAAAACTTCAATCGCAAAGGGTTTAAGTTATCTATTTACATACCTCCGATGCGATGCGACCAATCGCAATCGCATGATCGAAATTTTTTTTAATAAATTCTTTGCGGTCAATTTCAAATTCTCCGATGCGACGCGCGTTATTATAAAAAACACTTTTCAAAAGGAAAACAAACATTCGTTCGTTTAAATGAAAAAAAACCTTTATATGGTAGACCCCACCATTGGAAATCGGAGAAAGCCATTAACAATTCTTTTCGATTGAAACTCCCCGATTGCGATCTAAAACATCTAATCGGAAATCGGAAAAGTTTGCAATCGTAAATCCGCAAATCGAGAAATCAGTATTATGATATTTATGTACCATTTGAAAACTTTCGATGCGATTGATACATGACATTTATTACATTCGAAGAATCAAGATAGGTAAATATTATAATATTTCACAAGCGTCGAATCTCCAATTGTACGTTGGTATTCAATAGTAAAATCAAATGAATATTGGTTGATGATTCGGTTTTAAATACATGAGTGTGACCCAAAAAGAACATTTACGTGTTATACGAGACCAATAAATAATGAATCATGAGTTCATAATCATTCCTTTCAAGTTGCTTGTTTGTCACGATCGAAAGTTTATTGTCTTGCGTAATCAAGGAACACCGAACCCTTTTGTTCGCGACAAAGGGAAATAGTATCAAACACAGAAATGTCGAAGAGAGCGAGGAGAACCAAGACTAGCGTTCCTGTTAAGTTTGTTAAGACTCCTACAGCCTCAAAAGAAAAGCCAACAAAATTGAGATTAGTTACTGAATACATCATGCCAAGGGATCGGAAGAATGATGTGGGAAGGAGTTTATAATCTATTGGAGAAAGAAAACCCCAAAGTCACAAAGTGGAAAAGGCATCAGTCCGGATGAAGATAGCTCGGGATTCCGACTATGAGATTACTAAAAAATCACTTGCAAATTCATTTCTACATCGAATTGCACGAGCAAGCATCATGCCTTATTATGATGTGATTTGATGGGTCATCGATAGTGTGAAAATAAAGGACGAATGTTTGTTTCAGACTTTTGGAGTGTCTTTTGGGGTCGTTTAAAGCGGAAAGACATTAAGGAAATGTATCATCTTCCCGATCCGCGAAGGTTTATAACAAATAATTTATCAAAGAGTTTGCCGATAATAATAAAGTTCAATCTGATCCTATAAAATATTGGAGGAAAAATCCACGAGAAGCACAAAATGAAGCATCCGAGTATGTATTCGAGATATTCCCTCTTACCTCCCGTATTGCTATGCCACCGCTATGATGTGCGATTATTTGGTAATGACAATTTTGCTAGGTTTTCTATACAAATGGTCCCATTAATCTTAGTACCATCAATTCCGACATTATGGACTAGGTCGTTATTCTCTCTCGATAGAATGGCTAATAGAATACTTTGAGTACATGACAAGATAAAACGTCGCAAATTCCACTCTTTTTTCTTTTGTGCTTATATTCTAGACGCTCTTTGTTTTAATTTCGAGTTTCCCTTGTTAGGGATGGAAATGGACTCCCAAAGATCCCTATTCCGATTCATATATATCATAAACTTCTTTGGAAAGTTCATTTCCAAGATAATGTGTATAGAATATGTCATGGTTTCCTTATCCTCTGTCTTTCAAACCATTTTCAATCGCTTCCCTCCTAGATTCTCCGACAAAGCTAAAAGCCGACTTATCCTCAATAGGAGATTGGTTTGGAGAAGAAAAGTTCACATACATCAGATTTTTGGGAGTATTGTAGAACCCCCATGTTCTCCTCTTTTGTTCCTGCATAAACTTCTAGCTCTAGGAAATCTCCTATCAATTACCAGCTGAAGGAATATTCGCAGCTCTAAAAAATAGTAAGAAAAGAATGTGGCCTCCATTCCCATTCAATTGTGGTCATTTTATTTTTGAATGAATTCAAACATGTAGAAAAGGAAGTCGCCAAAATAAAGGGTTTTAAATTTGCGACCATTCCTGGGGAGACTGTATGATCCACGTACGTATAGCTTTTTAATGTTATCTGCTTCAGCTTCGATTGCTCGATTTGAGCATGAACCAGATGAGTTTGATGATTTGTTTGTTTCCTTGAATGAATTTCCTCAAGTTTATGATTTGGCCAAGTCCAAATTCGTAAGGAAGAAATGAATAAATTTATGTTATTCAAGTCAAAGATTGTTGAAAGTTCCCTAGACCAAACTGAGAATTCTATACAAGGGTCGAGAAAAAAGGGTACATCCGGCAAAACACCAGGAGAAACATCTGCGGCAAAGTCATTACACAATCGGCTATTAACCAACCCATCGTACATACCTGAAAAGGTGAGCACTCGATGGAAAACCCTGATGTTCGAAAAGGAAATACCGATGGCAAAATTCGATGTAAATACTGATCAGCATCCCACAACTCAAACGAAGGAAATATGCACAAGTACCGATACTAATGTGCATAATAAAAAAGGAGAATCGGATAGAAAAACCATTGAGCGGGGAACAAATACGAGAAAACATATACACAATTGGAAGGAAAATAAATACTAAGAAAAATTATAGACTCTGCGATCTTAATGTTTCCTCTCAATTGTTGAAACAATATGATCAATTCGCTTAACAATTAGGACTGGCAGGGATAAAGGTAAAGAGCAAGAAGATCAAGATGTCGAAATCATTCCCGAACATCCTACTGGGCAGATTGTATTGAAGATTGAGAAGATCCCTCCTTTGGATGTATTTTATAGCCCTAAACATAAGGTCGTTGTTAGAAAACAGAGAAAAAAGAAGGAGGATGGATCGAGTCATGTTTTCCACTCCACAGGGAGGAGTTCATGAATATTGTCTACAAGAATACTCGAAGTGAATCCATCCGAGGATCTCACTAAGTTGTCCCAATATGCAGAGCATATAGTGTCGCAACAATAGATAAAGTCACGAAGTTTCTCGCTTAATGACTCAAAAAAGATCTCCATATAGCTTTACTTGAAGAACAAGCTAATGAAAGTCGACAAAAGATTGCTCAATTGGAACAACGATTACAGGATCAAGAACTCGCGATCTAAAGAGTTAGAAGAACATCTTGCCACGAAAAAGAAGAAAGTTGATGAGCAAGTTTTAGGCAAACAACAACAATTGAATCAAGAAATTTCCAAGTTACAAGATTTGTTGCAAAATGAGAAGAATGCGAAGATCGTATAAGAAAAAGAATTTCAAGCGACTTTAGATAGGTTCAAAGATTTCCATAAATTAAGTGAATTCAAATCGGAAGCTCTTGAAGTTAATAAACTCATTTGCCTCAAAGCAATTGAATGAATTTTGTGCAAAATTATCACAAGCGTGAACCATTTTGTGATATCACATCATCCTTGATCCAGAACATTATTACTCTCGTGCAAGAAATTGATGATGTCGATGAAAAGATTTCGAATTTCTTACTTGGCAAGATACGAGAAAAAGGAAGAGAAGCTAATCTTCCTAGGATAGAAGAAAGACATAAAGAAATCTTGTTTACGTGAATGGGAACATCGGATAATGAAAGCCGAGAGAGCAATATCAAGAGCTAGGAGCATGATGAGTAATATAACGCAATTTATCAATGACATCTTGTATTCAATTAATCTCATTTCGTATTGTGTTCCTGCGGTTTGCCTAAAGTGAAAGAAACCAAAAAACAGATGGAAAGAAGAAATGATGAATAAAAGTTAACAGATCAACAAACTTCAAGCAATATCTTGGGACAATATGTGGACTTATTTAATTAAGCCAAACAATCAACAAATGGCTATTAAATTCCTTTCAAATGTCGTTTATTGTTTAATTCCGTAATTTTCCGATGCCACATACGTCGGACAGTTACATTCCGAGATGAGTCATCCACCGAGGCTCCAAGATATGTCGAAAATTTGCAACTTGGCTACATCAAGCGAGAAAAGAAAAGCAATGAATCGAGCTTTCATTTTAAGATAGTATTTTGTTTTTAATTTGATAGATTGTAGCGATAGTAGTAGGATTCTATTTTTATGTAATTTCTTATTTAAATCCCTCTCATGCATTTAGAGAAGGGATCCGGAGTTGTAATATTTTTTGACTTGGAGATTACATTTATGTACTCCATTGCCTCTTATATTTTTATAAAGGATCACATCTCGGTGATTTTGTGCTGAAATTATCTTTGAAAGTGTTGCATTTCGTACCTTTGGATTTGATTTTGCATCGTAGTTACTCGGATTAGATTATCGATTTCATTTGAAAGTCTTCAAGATGAATGAGGTATTTCTATCTCGTTCACTCGTTGATTTATTTTGTCTTATGATATTCGCTTTAAAATTTGCTATCATTTATATATATTTGATTTTCATAACGTTTATTTTTATATATCATTTCCGAGTATAATTGAAACGTTATCTTCGTTAAGTATATATATCGATGGTATACAATGATGAATGCAATATGCTAATATAACTCTGTTTAATTTCTTAAACAGAGTTATCTTTATTTGTTTTCGCACATTTCAATTTAAATAATAATACATTTTCATGGTTATTGTTAAATTGGAATAATTCTAAGTTGTATTCACATATGATTGCCCGGTTAGTGTTAGAATTTCTTTATCAATATTTAGTTTAATTAGATAGTTTTATTTTCAGTCAATTTAGTCCCACTTCCACTCATCCAAATCAACCCATCACCAACCCATTTAGTTATAAGGAAACTGGTCCTTTAAATCCAGTCAGAGCCACCATACCAAACGGAAAAGGAGCTGTCGTAAGGTCCCGACCAAGTGGTTTTCCCCAATGTTTGAAGCAGAGATTTTCGAGGCTTCAACAGGCCCGCAGGGTCACAGCCGTTGGCCTCATCCATATTTAATATATGGTAACTATGAGCTATGGGGGCGGCGAGGTCATGGCCGCCGACCCTCCTTATTATAATATTTAATTGTTGTGGCCATTGGATGGGGAGGGCGAGGGTCATGGCCTGCCCTCCAAAAAAAAAAAAAATCTATTTTTAAAACCAACTTCACCTTTTTGAAAATTTGAATTTTGACCATAGGTGTCAAATTAAAGACCCCACAATTTCGCTTGAAATCTGGCCGGAACTCGGTGGCCGGAAAAGGTCAAATTCGTGCCTTCCTTAAGCCTGCCCAGCCACTAAGTCAACCCAAAATTTTGAGCGCTCCTAACTTCTCCATACGGACTCAGAATTGAGTGTCGTTTGCGCCGTTGGAATCATAAAGACGAGATCTTCAACCTGAACCTGGTTCGAGAGAAATCCAAGCACTTTGATTTTTCAGCCCTCTTTGTCCTGTGTGTGTCTCTGGAGCCTCCTGGATCATGTTTCTACCTGTTTCTCGGTGGAAGAGTCGAGGGGGAGGAGGGTCGAACAAACTTCTTTGTTTTGGACCTCCTTTTGATGGCTTTTCACCTTGGGGTTTTGTCGTCGATGCTTGGAGGGGTCTTCTGTGGTGGGCTCTAGTTTTTTGGTGGGATGCTTCCTTCTTTGTAAAGCTTTTTGTTTTCTAGTGACATCCATATGATTTTAGCTTGGCTTCTACATGGGTTTCCACTCTTGGTGACTTCTTGCCACTTCCATTGCTTTTGTTCGGTGTTGCCTTCAAAACCCTCTACTTAGATTTCAACGCTTTTTTCGACTATGGGTTTTGTGGCCCACCTTTTTCTTTTGAGGCATGATTTCCAGCCTCTCATTTGAGTTTTTCGGGCATCTTGTGCTTGAATTTTCATTTATTTTGTTTTATTTCAGCATCTTCTTTCTGACTGATGATGGGCTTCGCAGTCTTCTTTGGACATTGCCACCTTTTCTTTGTTGCTTTGCTTCCTTTAGGGCTCCCATTTGGTTTGTATATCTAGTCTATGTTTGCCCATGTTTGTGGTCAATTTTTTTTTGAATGTAATGGCCGCTTTTGTGGGGCTTCTAGTGTCACATTTTTAGGGGTTTTTTCAGTGGGCATGTGTGCCCTGTTTTATGAGATTTGTATTGGTCATTTCTTGGATCAAGATTTCATACATACAACATGTGTATGAAAAATGCAATGTTTTATGAGATTTTTATTGGTCATTTCTTGAATCAAGATTTCATACCCACAACATGCGTCTAAAAAATGCAATTTTTAATTTCATTAATAAAATTTATGTTTTTTTTTTTCGTCTTAAGAAAAAAAAAATTTAAATGAAATTTTAAAAAATATTCAATTTGATATATTATTAATGTGTTATATTTTTATTGATTTAAATTCTATAATTCTATGTTGATAATAAATATGTATTATTTTATAATTAATTTTTTGAAAATGTTCTTTACCACCTTTTTTAAATACTTTTATATAACTCACCACAATGTAAAGTAATATTAAATATTTTCATTCAATTCATCATATTA
Organism: Pinus albicaulis; assembly: GCA_034641835.2. Taxonomy (NCBI): domain Eukaryota; kingdom Viridiplantae; phylum Streptophyta; class Pinopsida; order Pinales; family Pinaceae; genus Pinus; species Pinus albicaulis. The sequence goes on from JAXQQM020061318.1 coordinate 16,176, forward strand.
TAAAATAATATAAAATAATTTCATTTATGTATATGAAATTTACCCCTTTTATATCTGTTAAATTTGATTATAACAATGGTTCTTTATATGACATTTAAAATACAAATAAAAATTGAAAAGGTTCTTTATAGCTTTTAAATGTGTATTTTTTAAAAGGTTGAAAAGTAGTGTTATGGAGTTGTATTTGGGTCAATTTCATTTAGCTTTAATGATGGTTTAGAAGAGGAATATTATTCTTTCCACTTGGTTTCAAATTCTACTTTTTATATGTTCACTCTTTCTAATAAGAATATGTTTTTTATAAACCAGTCTAGATCCATCTTAAATCTGGATCTACCAAGCACCAAAAGGGATGAAAGCTATTTCAATCTAAAATAGGTTTGCATCTCAAGGGATTTGATCTCTCTCTGTGCTTGGTAGATCCAATGTTAATATAGGTTTAGGGTGGTTTAATTTCACCCTTTAAATACGTTATATTCCACATGAATATCATGGGTCAATACTGTGGGTTCTCATACCATGGGTGAATACCATGAAGTCATTTTTATTTTAATGTTATTTATTATTATTTTTATTTTTCTTTGATTGAGAAAAATTATCTTCATGTAGGCTAATTTTTTATTTTCAGGGTTAAACGAGACATTCCATTACAATATCTCTACCATATTGAGCCAGAGAGCACATCTTGGTGCAACAATTAGTATTTGTTATGATGACAAGTAATCTCATTTTTTTGCATTTGAATTTGAATATGTTCCAAAAAAAACTATATAATTAAAGTAAAATTAAAAAAAGAATAAAAGCGGTCATTAAACATAAATTTAAAAATAAAAACTTTAAAATTTTAACTTAAATTTTTTTATTAAAAAAATAATTGTATTATTTATAATCTTATTTAATTTAAGAAATACCAATTATTATTGTTATTTTTTTTGCAAATTAAAAAACTTTATTACCTCATAATGTATTCAAAACCAATTTATATAGATTATCCATAATGTGTTGTTTCTTCCTACTGAATCAGGGAATTCTCGTTGACATAAAAGGGGCCAACATAATCCTCCATACTCAAAAAGAAAAACCATACATTCTGGTTGTATCCAAATGGTGCAAAACATAAGATGACATTAGAAATACTATTAGAATTATTGACCATTAGGAATCCAAGGAAGATATTGGAGTTAGATCCTTTGCACTCGAACCATGAGGAGAAAGTGTGCTATAATCACAATGGATATGCCCTTCTACATGGCTAGCCTGACATCAAGCCTATCCATAAAGAAACACTAATTTTTCAACATTATTTTGATATCCTCCAGCGAAGCGAACAAATTTTACATTTCCACCTACTTATCCTTCGGAACCATACGCAATAGGGTCTTCATTTGCGAGTTTAAAGTAATTACATTGAGGTATTGCTTCCTATAACCCCTGGTATGACTAAGCTCAGTTACCCAGCTAGATACCTCCTCTAAAATCTCGGAATCAATATAAAATTATATTTCCACACCCACCTTCGTATTCAAATTCCAAAATTCTCATCGAGTCTAAGTTAGGCCTCAAAAGAATCTTAGGAAAACAGATAGGCCTTGCGTTAACCCTAAGCATTGTTTCCGCCACTGCCTCTCTTGCTACGCATATGTTGTCTGGGAGGCATGATGTGCAAGGGAGGCTCTTTTTTCAAGTGCCCACACGGCTTTCCCCCTCTGAGAGTATGAAGAAAGAACAAACTTGTAGAATAAACACTTGCAACACACTAGTTGACATAAAACATATAACCAATCTCAAACACCTGATACTAGCTATAGCCAAGGAGAAAAACACCTCTATCTCACTTTGAGGAGAACAAGTACCTACCACCCTTATGACCTTCAGAACTCTGGGTTACAAGGCACACCAATAACAGAGCGGCTAGGAAAACATTTGTCGCGAGAACCACACGCACCAACTGTACTTGTTGACCAACCTTGTTTGAAACTTCACCCTAAATAGGTGTACCTTCGTCTCCCACCAGACCGCACCTAGCTTGAGGTTCTCCTTCCTCGACTAAGTTCTCCACTTCGTCAACAACCTCAAGCTTCACCTCATTTTTGAACAGTAGACTGAGCTTATCCCCATGAACATCAAAACCTAGCTTATGCACTATTAACAGGGGAGTTTTTTTCCTTACCCTTGCATAAGCATCAACTTCTTCAACCTTCTATTAAGCTCATAATTCTTGCCAGCCCACCAGCCATTTTATTAATAACCACTTGTGTTATTTCATGCAAGTTCATGCCAGGGATGAGCTACACCCCCTGACCTTTAATGTCCATCACATTGATAGGGTGACAAACTCTTTCTACAAAGTCCCCCTCGATCATCAAATTCACCCCATTGGGAAAAGAAATGTCAATTATATCTTATATTTTATAAAATATAAGCCATAAATTATTTATTATACTTACCCAACAAAGGTCATATACATGAAAATTTGAATAAAGAGTGTTCAAATAATCTCTTAAACTTCTTAGGGAGATTGCAGTAACCATGAGGTCTTATTTTTCCCTCCCATAGTTTGTATGAGATTTAAACATAAATAAATTGATTAATGAAACCTGAAGGATTGTGGTAATCACGAGGTCTTAGTTTTCCCTTTCATAGTTTTTATGAGCTTTGAACATAAATAAATTGATTAATGAAACTGGATTTTTAAAACTTGGAACAAAGGATCGACCTTAATGTGAAGGTTTGATTAATTAAAAGAAGTCCTGATTAATTAAAAGATAACATTTTGATTAAATGAAATTAAATTATTATAGTTAAACTAGACAAATACTTTATCCATTTTAAAATAAAATATACATATTTTTTAAATTAATCTTCTATTTATTTAATTAATTAAAAAAATCAATTTAATTTTAATTGTTTATATATTTTAAAAACACCATGTGGGTCTGGAGTATGCCCTAAAACTGCTTCTTCTTGGTTAAGATCTCGTTTTCCTCAGACATAAGAAAACATGTTAATGACGCAAGACCCAAGACCTAGAGACATATGGCAGGAGTGAAAGTTTGCCCCATTATGCACCACCAACTTTTCCCCCTTACGGACCACCAACAGGTTACTCCAAGTGGCTTGGTTTTCTTTGAATAACGGTGGTGATGAGTGCTAACACTAGAAAATCATATAGTAGAAGACGACATTAATTAATATCAGGTAGAAGGATTTACAGGGCTGAAAGACATTAGAGAATCTGGAAAGTATTTAAAAATCTCAAAGGTCCGAGGAAAAATCAAATTTGAGCAAGTCATAAATTCTTTTGTGCGCATAATCCTTCGTGAAGAGCGCCTTTGCACACTTTTTGACCTGGAATGCGCACATTCCTGGGAGTGGCGAAATGTCACTTTCTAGGACCACAAAATCACACTCCAGGACAGTGATTTCACTTGAATCCGCCTAAGGACAACCATCAAAGCTTCCTTAGACATCAAGGGAGCACACAATGGAATCATCCCCCTCTGTTGGGTCACCATCCACAATGTACCAAGAGAGGGAAGGAGGATTTGAATTCTCCTATATAAGACCACCAAGAGATGAAGAACATGAGAACACACTGTAATGCTAGCCAAAATTACCCAAGCAATACCAACAGTGTGTGATCTAGAGCTGAAGATAGAGGGGACTCAATTGTTTGCCACCCAACAAGTTCAGTCCACCACAGTAGAGAGAGGGAGACTTTGCATCGAGGCAAGCTTGGGAGTAAAAACATCCTTGCATCGGGACTTAGAACCCATGTTCTAGGGGCCCTTTGGCAAGAGGGTTAAAGTTTGATCCTCATTTACAACCAACACTCAATAAGAGGGGCCGAAGAGCCACTGTTTTGATTTTTGCAGTTGTTTGACTCTATTCAGAGCTTTTGTTTATTTTTTTTAGTTTTAGTTTATATATGCATGATATTTCTCTATCTAGTATGTTTATGATTCTAGCTTGTTCCACTAACTTGCTTGACTCCACTTCTTTTTCTACCTGTGACCAATAACTTAAGAAGTGGGTAAACCACACCCCTTAAGTTGGTGTGATTTTGTACATGCATTAACCAAAAACACTAACACAGAATTGGCGACTCCACTGGATTTCCCCATCAGAAATAACTATGATTGCCACCAAGCTGCTTAGTATGCTCCGAAATTGGGCCACTGAATCCCCATCATCAGTTTTCAGTCACCCCTCGCCAACATGCCTATGTTAAACCCATCACATCCAGGCCCTTAACCCCTCATGTCAGCAGCCCCTCGTTTATTTGAGGCTTCCTTTTTGTCGACTTCGACACCTATTTTCCATAAAGGAAGTGGTACCTTGGATCACCCCTCCCCATAAAAGGGGCATCCTCGGGTGGCATTGTGGGAGACATCATTGTCCACAGATGTCATCGATCCTCCTGACATTCGACTACAACAAATATTTCATGTCAAGATGGTATCGTACCTTACAACCATTGCACTTTGATCAAATTCGTCAAAGACCCGTGCCTTCATAAGTGTCTCTTTCAACAATGCTTACACGGGAAGGTCCCAGCCAACACCTATGCATATAATGCGCATCTATATGCCATTCCAAGTTTACGTATATGGGTACCTCATTCCACCTATTTTCAAATAAAAAACGCCCCGGAGGGTGTCAGCAGTTGTCATTAGCAACCACCAGATCACTACCATATTAGTGACACAGATAGAACATGTATCTGTCAAATAGATTTGTTTAACTAGCCACAACATCAAGAGCATGGGACATGCCTGCCTCATAGAAAAATTGTATATATATTGTATTATATTTTCTTATAGGGGTCCCATAGGACATGGTCATTCTTCGAACCGGTGCAGGGTGTTTCCAATTCCAAGCTTCACGCAGGTCTCTCTCTCTTTCTACGCACTATATATAGAAAATAAACTATAATGTATTTCAGCTATACAGTTCTTTCTAGACCTCACACATTAGGGGGCAACTGTTAACACTGGAAAATCATATAGCAGAAGACAACATTAATTAATGTCAGGCATGAAAGACATTAGAGAATTTGGAAAGTATTTAAAAATCTCAAAGGTCTGAGAAAAAATCAAATTTGAGCAAGTCATAAATGCTTTTGCGTGCATAATCCTTTGTGAAGAGCGTCTTTGCACGCTTTTTGACCTGAAATTCGCGCAATCCTGGGAGTGGCGAAATGTCACTTTCTGGGACCACAAAAGCACACTCCACGATAGTGATTTCACTTGAAGACACCTAAGGATAGCCACCAAAGCCTCCTTAGACATCAAGGGAGCACACAATGGAATATTTGTGGTACACAATGGAATCATCCCCCTCTCTTGGGTCACCATCCACAATGTACCAAGAGAGGGAAGGAGGATTTGAATTCTCCTATATAAGACCACCAAGAGATGAAGAACATGAGAACACATTGTTATGCTGGCCAAAATTTCCCAAGCAATACCAACAGTGTGTGATCCAGAGTTGAAGATAGAGGGGACTCAATTGTTGGCCACCCAACAAGTTTATTCCACCACAGTAGAGAGAGGGAGACTTTGCAACGAGGCAAGCTTAGGAGTAAAAACATCCTTGCATCGGGACTCAGAACCCATGTTCTATGGGCCCTTTGGCAAGAGGGTTAAAGTTTGATCGTCATTTACTACTAGCACTCAATAAGAGGGGCCAAAGAGCCACCATCTGGATTATTGCAGTTGTTTGACTCTATTCAGAGCTTTTGTTTATTTGTTTTAGTTTTAGTTTATATATGCATGATATTTCTCTATCTAGTATGTTTATGATTCTAGCTTGTTCCACTAACTTGCTTGACTCCACTTCTTTTTCTATCTGTGACCAATAACTTAAGAAGTGGGTAAACCACACCCCTTAAGTTGATGTGATTTCGTACATGCGTGCACCAAACACACTAACACAGGATTGGCAACTCCACTGGGGATTTCCCCATCAGAAATAACTATGACTGCCGCCAAGCTACTTAGTATGCTCCGACCCTGGGCCACTGAATCCCCATCATCAGTTTTCAGTCACCCCTCGCCAACATGCCTATGTTAAACCCATCACATCCAAGGCCCTGACCCCTCATGTCAGCAGCCCCTCGTGTGGCATTGTGGGAGACATCATTGTCCACAGATGTCATCGATCCTCCTGACATTCGAATACAACAAAATATTTCATGTCAAGATGATACCATACCTTACAACTATTTCACTTTGATCAAATTCGTCGAAGATTCGTGCCTTCATAAGTGTCTTTTTCAACAATGCTTACATGGGAAGGTCCCAACCAACACCTATGCGTACAATGCGCAACTATATGGCATACCAATTTTACACATATGGGTACCTAATTCCACCTATTGTCAAAGAAAAAACGCCCCAGAGGACACCAAAAGTCGTCATGAGCAACCACCAGATCACTACCATATTAGTGACACAAACAAAACATGTATATGTCAAATAGATTTGTTTAACTAGCCACAACATCACGAGCATGGGACATGCCTGCCTCGTAGAAAATTTGTATATATATTGTATTATATTTTCTTACAGGGGTCCCATAGGACATAGTCATTCTTCAAACCGGTGCAAGGTGTTTCTAATTCCAAGCTTCACGCAAGTCTCTCTCTCTCTCTCTCTCTCTCTCTACGCATGATATACAGAAAAGAAACTATAATGTATTTCGGTTACACAGTTCTTCCTATACCTCAAACATTAGGGGGAAACTGTTAACACTGGAAAATCGTACAACATAAGATGACATTAATTAATGTCAGGCAGAAGGATTTACAAGGCTGAAAGACATTAGATAATATGGAAAGTATTTAAAAATCTCAAAGGTTTGAGGAAAAATCAAATTTGAGCAAGTTATAAATTCTTTTGCGCACATAATCCTTCATGAAGAGCACCTTTACACACTTTTTGACCTCAAATGTGTGCAATCCTGGGAGTGGCGAAATGTCACTTTCTAGGACCACAAAAGCACACTCCAGGACAATGATTTCACCTGAAGCCACCTAAGGACAGCCACTAAAGCCTCCTTAGACATCAAGGGAGCACACACTGGAATCATTCCCCTCTCTTGGGTCACCATACATAATTTACCAAGAGAGGGAAGGAGGATTTGAATTCTCCTATATAAGACCAGAAAGAGATGAAGAACATGAGGACACATTGTTATGCTGGCCAGAATTTCCCAAGCAATACCAGCAATGTGTGATCCGGAGCTGAAGATAGAGGGGACTCAATTATTGGCCACCCAACAAGTTCAGTCCACCACAGTAGAGAGAGGGATACTTTGCACCGAGGTAAGCTTGGGAGTAAAAACATCCTTGCATCGGGACTTAGAACCCATGTTCTAGGAGCCCTTTAGTAAGAGGGTTAAAGTTTAATCCTCATTTACTACCAGCACTCAATAAGAGGGCCGAAGAGCCACAGTTTGGATTATTGCAATTGTTTAACTCTATTCATAGCTTTTGTTTATTTGTTTTAGTTATAGTTTATATATGCATGCTATTTCTCTATCTAGTATGTTTATGAATCTAGCTTGTTCCACTAACTTGCTTGACTCCACTAACTTGCTTGACTCCACTTCTTTTTCTACCTGTGACCAATAACTTCAGTGGTAAATCACACCCCTTAAGTTGGTGTGATTTCGTACATGCGTGCACCAAACACACTAACACAATGAGTTAGCCTGCATGTGCGGATAATAGTCAGAAATGATTGTCCTCAATGTTGGTTTGATAACTGAACTATGATAAATTTTCTCATCATATAAAAAAAATCTTTAAAACACCATAAATTAATTAAAGAGTCATAAATAAATCAACGACCGATATATTTCCTCATTACTTCTTCTTTTCCAACCAATATGCATAGATTATAAATATTTTGTGGATTACATTTAGACCAATATTCTATTTTAGTTCAGACTTTCAAAAGTTGAAGTACACCTTTATATTTGGTCTCATACACCAATTTGGTGTCTGGCTTGTCCCTGACCTTAAAATTGGATTATTATTATTAAGCTATTTAAAGCATTTGCCTACTTGAATGTTTAAGGGAGGATTTTGTTAGGTAAAGGTAAATATTTCATGAAAATAAAATAAATTTTAATTAAAAATTATTAAAGTTTTTAGAGCAAGTGTTTCATTTTAATAAAGATATAATTTTTTTAAAGTATAATAATATATATATATATATATATATATATATATATATATATATATATATAATAATATATATATATTTTTATGTTTATTTAATTATTTAGGATAAATATTTTATTAATAATCAATATGGATTTATCTTTATTTTGTATTTATCGAGTTTTAGAGATCAAATTTTTTTAGGATGCAAATCTCTTTTTGAGTGTAAACATTTCCTCTAAGATTTGATTCGTCTAGAGTTTTGGTAGATTTAGAGTTAAGATGAATTTATGTTGGTTTTAAACAACATACTAATAAAATGTTTTAACTATAAGATATATATATATATATATATATTTTAATTTTCTCTTATTTTATATAACATATAAATATGGAATATTTTATGTATAATTCACATCCTCCGCATTAAAATGTTAATCCACTCCCCCTCATACTTGGAAGTAGAAAATATCTCTTTTTTTTTAAGAAAACAATATTAATGGGTTTTATTTTTAAAAACCTGTTTACATGTACTAGTGTCTTGATTTATCCAAGATTCATCGCCAGATCCCTTTTATACCATTATGATACATCATTAGAGTGTAAGACTACTGTGAAATAATAATTCCAGTAATACATTGACATATCAAAAAGAATCATGTGTGCCACGATCCATTGACTACCAAACCGGAGAGTAGTAACTGTGGATCTAAGCACCAACACCAAAAATGATCCAAAACATGTTGACACAATAATCCTGTGTAAATAAAAAAATAACCAAAAAAAGTTCATGAAATAGGTATCTGGCCAACCAATGGATCTTCTATAATATACATGATATAAAATATCCCTTTCTATAACTAGTTTTGTTATTAATATTTTTTAAAATGTTACATCTTTGTTTATCCATCTATTTATTTATCTATACATTGAATTATTTTTGTTTTTAATATTTTTTAGAATATTATATGTCTAAGTCCATATTAAGCATTGAAATAATTACAAATCTCTCTTAGAATTAGAAAGAACATTTTTCTGAAGGAAAAATTGTAATTTTATTCAACCTGAGAACAAGGACAAAATTACATTTTGCAGATGCCCGAAAGCATTCAAACACGTTAACCACAAGGCCTACAAAAAGTCGAGCATTAAGCTTCAATAAAACATTACTCTAATAATCAGAGGAGCATATAAAAGACATAAACAAAAGAAACAATTATGAAATTACATTTTGAGTACCCTTTTTGTCTTTCTTTTTCTCTACTTTCGCCAAACTTCTTGATTGGTAGTGGCATCTACAATTTCCAGTTGATTCTCTTCCCCAATTTCCATTTGGTTCTCTACAACCTTTGAAGAGACCTTTTTGTTTGAGTCCAAACTCTTAGATGCATGGGGACTTTTAATATCTCCCATCTCTTTTCCAGAGGGAGGCACTTCGATCTGCTGCACTTGAACTGTAGTCATTGCTACTTCTGTCGTTTGTGTGCTTTGAATCATTGTTCTCTTCTCCTCAATCTCTCCATCAGAAAGAACATATTAATGGAATCATTTTTTTTTCACTCCTCTATATATAAGTATATATTTGATGTTGAAATCTTTTACTCAACATGTATATTGAAATAGTTTCCTTGGACATACATATTGAAATATGTTTTTCAACATTCATATATTTAATATTAAATCTTTTGCTAAAATAATCTTAATTTGAGTGACTTGATGAAGAATTTGTTTTCCAAACTATATAAGTTTAAATATTTAAAAATATATTGTAACCTTATATCATAATAATTATTTTTTAATTTTAAAATTAAAATAAAATTAGATTTCAAATTAGTGAAGAGAATTCCTTGTGGGATAAGAAACCCTCTCCCCCTATAAATTCGGTTATGAAAATTTATAAATATCAAACTATCTATAGAATTCTTTGTGGGACAAGAAATCCTCTCCACCTATCAATTCGATTACTAAAATTTATAAATATCAACCTATCTTATTACAAAAATTTATAAATATGAACCTATCTATAGAATTCTTTGTGGGATAAGAAATCCTCTCCACCTATCAATTTGATTACTAAAATTTATAAATATAAACCTATCTTATTCTTATAATTCAAGCCTATAAATTATTAAAAAATAACATGTTATTGAAAATATAAAATTGCTAAAATCCTTATTAAAAAAGTACGTTATTTTAGTAAAATTCGTACCCTTGTACGAACCCTCTCATGGAAGGTCCATGGTGAGGTTGTAATGATATAAACGAGAAATTTGTCGTTGTTGGTAGAGAGCATCATAGTTGGGTAATTGAATTTTTGTTAATGAATTTGGTATGGTAGCTCTCCTAACATGGCCAACTGAATTTCATTTCGTCAAGTTCTCACCCATGCATTTAACAATTCCACCCTCCAAACCAGCCACAAAACAAATACACACTGACATTGCTTTAGTCAAACAAATAAACACGGACATTGCTTTACTCAGAGTCACCAATTACCATAACAAAACCCATTTTCGATCTCGAATGGTCTGTCATACCCATTTAATGCTTCATTCACTCAAAGCCACAACACAGGCTTCACTCATCAGTAAGTCCACTTGTTCTACTGCCACACTTCACCAAGAAAAATATTTTTCCTAGGCTATAGGCCCATTAATACTCCAAAAGTACCAATACCCATCCCATGATCATGCCATGCTATACGTTATTTAATGCACCATTTTAAGACACCCCTCACCCATACAACAAACACAACATACATACATAAGCATCCATATTTTTTGTTATCCGAAAAACTTGATTTGACTTCTCCGGTGGCCGACAAGTAGGGGATAATGGCCAAAAAGGTTGAATTCATGTTACCTGGTACAAATCCCGCCATATGAACTTGTTCAATTACTGCATGCATCTCTTCCTCCAGAATGCCTCAAAAATGAAGGAAAAACTCAGTTGGCCAACCATCAGGTCCCGGGCTTTTGTCATGGGCGAAGGATTTAAGAACTTCTTCTATCTCTCCCTTTGAAACAAGAATTTCCAAAGGACCATTCACCGCCCGGTCGAACATACGAGGCATGTGCTCAAGTACCCAAGTCTGACAATTTGCATCAATCTCCAAATCTGCTTTATAGAATTCATAGAAGTGATTAAAAGCCTCCAATTGAATCTCTTTAGTAGTGTGTTTTGTAGTTCCATCTGAGGCCTGTATCTCCCAAATAGCATTCTTTTTGCGACGACCATTTGCGCATCTATGGAAAAAAATTGTATTCAAATTGCCCTCCTTCAGCCATTGGATTTCGCTCTTTAGTTTCCAAGTTGTTTCATGAATATTGAGGATTTCTAGATTTCGTGATTCAAGCTCCTCCAGGGTGGAGTATACAAGGGAATTTGGCGGATCCTGTAACATGTCCTTATATATTTTAGATATATTGTCTTCAATATTCTGTAACTCCTCTTTAAGTGCCCTTTTCTTCGCCCTTTCCCACTTATTTATCAATATCTTAAGACACCTAAGCTTGTCTGCCAATTTATCCCAACCCTTATAACCTGCACTCAAAATATCCGAACGCCAAAAATGCGTAACAAGCTTATTAAATGCCGCATCAAGAAGCCACACCCTGTTGAACTTAAAAGGAAAACTCTCAGTTTTGTTTTGTGACGCCAAGATAAAATAATAGGCATATGATCGTACGGAGAGGAAGAAATGACATGAAAGCGCATATTCCCCATGAGCCGTATAATGGAAGACTTAATCATTGAACGATCAAGCCTTTTGGCAATATATTCCGACCCTTTGCATCTATTTGTCCACGTCGGGACCACCTGAATAGGTTTTTATGTCAATCAACCCAAAGTCATTTAGAATGTTCCCTATCCTCTCCGCAAGAGGATCATACCGAGCCTTCAATCCCCAAGATTCATTTGCTACCAGCGTCGAGTTGTAATCCCCCATCACCACAAGGTTTTTTATAGCCAGGATCCTGGAATGTTCCATTCTATCCCAGAAAGCACCATGATTTTGGAAAGGGGCGTAAAGGTTTATAAGAGATATATGTTCATATATCCCCCGAAAGGATCCATGAAGGAATATGCCCCCAAAAAATTTGTACACTTTAAATTCACCATAGTCGAGTTCCACAAAACAACCATACCACTAGCCCGACCAATAGCATCAATCCCCACAACCCGCCAACCTGGGCACATACTGAGAGAAAATTTAATAGCCAAAGATCTATCACACAAAGTTTCTTGAAAAAAAACCACAGAAGGATGAAAATCAACAATCATCTCACGTAGGCGAAGTAGTTTAGTTGGGTCGCCCATCCCTCTAATATTAATTGAAAGGATACAATTCATTGCAGAACACCATCAGGGCTTCTTGCTCTAAGGGCCCGAAATTATTCCATTGCAGAGATAGGAACATCGCTAAGATCAGATAGCTCCCCTTGAAAAATGGATTTGGTTTTGTGGCGACCTCTAAAATGTCGAGAGCTAGATTTAGAAATTTTCCTAACAGTGATATTAGAGGCAGATGCCAGAGATGTGGAGGGAAGAGCATATATACAAATAATTGAATCAAAATGTTAAATAACACTCTTACTTTCTTCAGGATTTTTTCGACTTATATCAATTATTTGAGAGTCCAAAGATATGGAGTTATGCCTTTAATAATTTATCTTTTAATTGATAACAATCGTGCTAGTCTATAGAGACAAGCTATGGAGTTCCATTTTTTATTTTCCTTTTAATTAGTAACCATCATGCTAATCCTTGAATCTTGTTGACCTCCATATTTTTGTTCTATCTTAAGGGTCAAAGCATGGAGTTGAGTTACACATTTTGGCAAAGTGAGGGCGCATTTTGCTGAAAAATAGATGCTAGATTGAGCAATTTTAAGCGTTCGATCGAGCTGTTGAGGCACCTAAAATAAATCGATTAAGTTTTTAAATGAACCCTCGATTGAGCTATATTTTTGGGTCGAGCCTATGGCATTGACAAGTTAGACTTTTTAAGGGCTTGATCGAGCCTTTGAGCTCGATTGAGCCGCTAGTTAAGCACATATATTGCTTGATCGAGGGTTACTTTAAAACTCGATCAAGAAATTTGATTTTTGAATTTAAGTGCTCGATGGAGCATTTAAAGCACTCAACCAAGCTCTAGAAGTCCTAAAAATTATACTTTTAGCACCTCTTCTACGGATTTCTCTACAACCCCATTTTGTACCCTATCGTATTTAGGGCGAAATTTGTCCTTAAGTGGTGGAGTTGATCATGTTGGATTCATGAAAGTATCCTCTATCCAATGGCATATGAATTTGACACTTCTAAATTCATATGATATTTTTCATCTAATTTCTTTTAAACATAATGCTTGAATTTTTTTTGGACAGTTTCTAAAGGGATGAATAATAAATTAATAACATAAAATTTACACAATGAAAAAACTTCAAAAAATACCACTATCTTCATTTAGGAGTCCTCTTCAAAAAGGCACTCTTAGTTTTTCAATTTATTTAAAGAGTGGAAAAAAACTTACGTGAACACGTGTCTCCAAAATGCAATTGAAATATTACTAGGCCAACGTCGAAAATAGTAAAAAATATATTTTTGCTTAAAAAATAAAAATTTTATCTGATTTTTTTTTTCATATATATATATATATATATATTACACATTTTAGACTAATGTATGCTACGTGAACACACACATACCTATAAGTTTAAATATTTAAAAATATATTGTAACCTCAAATCATAATAATTATTTTTTAATTTTAAAATTAAAATAAAATTAGATTTCAAATTAGTGAATAGAATTCCTTGTGGGATAAGAAATCCTCTCCTCCTATAAATTCGATTATGAAAATTTATAAATATCAACCTATCTATAGAATTCCTTGTGGGATAAGAAATCCTCTCCACCTATCAATTCGATTACTAAAATTTATAAATATCAACCTATCTTATTACGAAAATTTATAAATATGAACCTATCTATAGAATCTTTGTGGGATAAGAAATCCTCTCCACCTATCAATTTGATTACTAAAATTTATAAATATAAACCTATCTTATTCTTATAATTCAAGCCTATAAATTATTAAAAAATAACATGTTATTGAAAATATAAAATTGTTAAAATCCTTATTAAAAAAGTACTTTATTTTAGTAAAACCCGTACCCTTGTACGAACCCTCTCGTGGAAGGTCCATGGTGAGGTTGTAATGAGATAAACGAGAAATTTGTCGTTGTTGGTAGAGAGCATCATAGTTGGGTAATTGAATTTTTGTTAATGAATTTGGTATGGTAGCTCTCCTATCACGGCCAACTGAATTTAGCAATTCAGTTCTCACCCATGCATTTAGCAATTCCACCCTCCAAACCAACCACAAAACAAATACACACTGACATTGCTTTAGTCAAACAAATAAACACAGACATTGCTTTACTCAGAGGCACCAATTACCATAACAAAACCCATTTTCGATCTCCAATGGTCTGTCATACCCATTTAATGCTTCATTCACTCAAAGCCATAACATAGGCTTCACTCATCAATAATTCCACTTGTTCTACTGCCACATTTCACCAAGCAAAATCTTTTTCCTAGGCTATAGGCCAATTAATACTCCAAAAGTACCAATACCCATCCCATGATCATGCCATGCTATATGTTATTTAATGCACCTTTTTAATACACCCCTCACCCATACAGTAGACACAACATACATACATGAGCATCCATATTTTTTGTTATCTGGAAAACTTGATTTGACTTCTCCAGTGGCCAAAAAGTAGGGGATCATGGCCAAAAAGGTTGAATTCATGTTACCTGGTACAAATCCCGCCATACGAACTTGTTCAATTACTGCATGCATCTCTTCCTCCAGAATGCCTCAAAAATGAAGGAAAAACTCAGTCGGCCAACCATCAGATCCCGGGCTTTTGTCATGGGCGAAGGATTTAAGAACTTCTTCTATCTCACCCTTTGAAACAAGAATTTCCAAAGGACCATTCACTGCCCGGTCGAACATACAAGGCATGTGCTCAAGTACCCAAGTCTGACAATTTGCATCAATCTCCAAATCTGCTTTATAGAATTCATAGAAGTGATTAAAAGCCTCCAATTGAATCTCTTTAGTAGTGTGTTTTGTAGTTCCATCTGAGGCCTGTATCTCCCAAATAGCATTCTTGTTGCGGTGACCATTTGCGCATCTATGGAAAAAACTTGTATTCAAATCGCCCTCCTTCAGCCATTGGATTTCGCTCTTCAGTTTCCAAGTTGTTTCATGAATATTGAGGATTTCTAGATTTCGTGATTCAACCTTCTCCAGGGTGGAGTATACAAGGGAATTTGGCGGATCCTGTAACATGTCCTTATATATTTTAGATATATTGTCTTAAATATTCTGTAACTCCTCTTTAAGTGCCCTTTTCTTCGCCCTTTCCCCCTTCTTTATCAATATCTTAAGACGCCTAAGCTTGTCTGCCAATTTATCCCAACCCTTATAACCTGCACTCAGAATATTCGAACGCCAAAAATGCGTAACAAGCTTATTAAATGCCGCATAAAGAAGCCACACCCTGTTGAACTTAAAAGGCAAATCCTCAGTTTTTTTTCGTGACGCCAAGATACAATAATAGGCATATGATCGTACGGAGAGGAAGAAATGACACGAGAGCGCATATTCCCCATGAGTCGTATAATGGAAGACTTAATCATTGAATGATCAAGCCTTTTGGAAATATATTCCGATCCTTTGCATCTGTTTGTCCACGTTGGGACCACCGGAATAGGTTTTTATGTCAATCAACCCAAAGTCATTTAGAATCTTCCCTATTCTCTTCGCAAGAGGATCATACCGAGCCTTCAATCCCCAAGATTCATTTGCTACCAGCGTCGAGTTGTAATCCCCCATCAGCACAAGGTTTTTTATAGCCAGGATCCTGGAATGTTCCATTCTATCCTAGAAAGCACCACGATTCTGGCAAGGGGCGTAAAGGTTTATAAAAGATATATGTTCATATATCCCCCGAAAGGATCCATGAAGGAATATGCCCCCAAAAAATTTGTACGCTTTTAAATTCACCATAGTCGAGTTCCACAAAACAACCATACCACAAGCCCTACCAATAGCATCAATCCCCACAGCCCGCCAACCCGGGCACATACTGAGAGAAAATTTAATAGCCAAAGATCTATCACACAAAGTTTCTTGAAAAAAAACCACAGAAGGATGAAAATCAACAATCATCTCACGCAGGTGAAGTAGTTTAGTCGGGTCGCCCATCCCTCTAATATTAATTGAAAGGATACAATTCATTGCAGAACACCATCAGGGCACCTTGCTCTAAGGGCCCGGAATTCTTCCATTGCAGAGATAGGAACATTGCTAAGATCAGATAGCTCCCCTTGAAAAATGGATTTGGTTTTGTGGCGACCTCTAAAATGTCAGGAGCTAGATTTAGAAATTTTCCTAATAGTGATATTAGAGGCAGATTCCAGAGATATGGAGGGAAGAGCATATATACAAATAATTGAATCAAAATGTTAAATAACACTCTTACTTTCTTCAGGATTTTTTCGACTTATATCAATTATTTGAGAGTCCGAAGATATGGAGTTATGCCTTTAATAATTTATCTTTTAATTGATAACAATCGTGCTAGTCTATAGAGACAAGCTATGGAGTTCCATTTTTGATTTTCCTTTTAGTTAGTAACCATCATGCTAATCCTTGAATCTTGTTGACCTCCATATTTTTGTTCTATCTTAAGGGTCAAAGCATGGAGTTGAGTTACACATTTTGGCAAAGTGAGGGCGCATTTTGCTGAAAAACAGATGCTAGATTGAGCAATTTTAAGCGTTTGATCGAGCTGTTGAGGCACCTAAAAATAAATCGATTAAGTGTTTAAACGAACCCTCGATTGAGCTATATTTTTGGGTCGAGCCTATGGCATTGACAAGTTAGAATTTTTAAGGGCTTGATCGAGCCTTTAAGCTCGATTGAGCCGCTAGTTAAGCACATATATTGCTTGATGGAGGGTTACTTTAAAACTCGATCGAGAAATTTGATTTTTGAATTTAAGTGCTCGATGGAGCGTTTAAAGCACTCAACCAAGCTCTTGAAGTCCTAAAAATTGTACTTTTAGCACCTCTTCTGCAGATTTCTCTACAACCCCATTTTGTACCCTATCGTATTTAGGGCGAAATTTGTCCTTAAGTGGTGGAGTTGATCATGTTGGATTCATGAAAGTATCCTCTATCCAATGGCATATGAATTTGACACTTCTAAATTCATATGATATTTTTCATCTAATTTCTTTTAAACATAATGCTTGAATTTATTTTGGACAGTTTCTAAAGGGATGAATAATAAATTAATAACATAAAACTTACACAATGAAAAAACTTCAAAAAATACCACTATCTTCATTTAGGAGTCCTCTTCAAAAAGACACTCTTAGTTTTTCAATTTATTTAAAGAGTTGAAAAAAACTTACGTGAACACATGTGTCTCCAAAATGCAATTGAAATATTACTAGGCCAACTTCGAAAAATAGTAAAAAATATATTTTTGCTTAAAAAATAAAATTTTTATTTGAATTTATTTATTTATTTTTTTAATTTTTAATTTTATTTTCCATATATATATATATATTACACATTTTAGACTAATGTATGATACGTGAACACACACATACCTCCTAAGTTTTGCAAAAAAAATTATGGACATATATTCCATTTAATGAAAATTGAGAGATTATAGGACACTAATTTTTTTTGTTAGGAGAACAAGATAATTCTCCACATATTGCCTTTTTTACATCAAATCAAAATTCAAAATGTTTATATGAATTTCTAGGGATGCAATTTGATAAAAGAGGAAAAACTTGAAATTTCATAGCCACATTTAACCCAAAAGTGTAACCTATCTTCATGCTTTCACCTTTAACTCTTATTTTAAATTATAGTCAATTTATGTTTTCTTTGTGATATCCAATCTTTGTATTGGTTAAAAAATAAAAAATTTGTAAAAACTTTGTGAAGTGTTATAATCAAATTATAACAAAGAAAATTCAAATCATGTTTTAGTTGTGACATTTTCCATTATAAAATCTAACCCATGAAAAAAAACAAAATATGTAATTATATAAATTTATTTTATTTTTTTAAATATTTTATTTTATTTTTCAAATCAAGTTTGCCGGATAACAAGAAAATCTGGAAGCTCATGTATGTATGATAACTTATAAGATAGGGTTCCAACAACGTGCATGGCATGGATTGCCATGGGCATTGTTATTTAATGGGTATTAATAGGCCACTTGTCCAGGAAATATCCAGGAAATATTAGTTGCCCTTCCCCAACAGGCAACTGTTCACGCTGTTATATTATTAACAGTTAACAGACAACCATTCATTCATTGAGGCCAACGCCCAACACTATATTTTGTGCTTCAGCCAATCTCTTACGGTCATACCGATAACGGAGGGGACTGTGAAGATGAAGGTCTCCTGTTGGAATTTTGATAAATTCCAAAATAATAAAATTCCCTTCCTTAACACAGAGAAATATTCAGAATTTGCATTCACAGTGACAGAGTTTCAACTCAGAGAAATTTATATTCCATATAAAAAAAACTGCTGTTACAATACTTCCTCAAAAGAGGGATTACAAAATAGTTTAACTGCTGAAAACACAGTGTAAATCTATCTCTCTGTTATTTAAAAATAACACTATGTCTCACTAAAACATTCACTGCTGTGAATACTCTGTTTCTCTGGAAAATAGACTGCTGTGCAATTCCAAATTCGCACTCTCTGTCTTTTACAAACAATACTCTGCTGTAAAAACATTACCTCTGTGTGTAAAAAATTAAATTACATCTATGTTCCATATATAAACAAAATATCCCAATTCCATTTAATGCCATTCATTGACAAAAAAAATCACCGCTTGACAATCTTTATGGCTTCATTAACTTCTGTCAGCACTGCTCTAAAATACATTGATGGCGCCTAGATCTTTTTCTTTCCAGCACTGTTGTGCTTCCATAAAAGAACATTCACAGTTCTGTGTAATAAAAATAAATTACAGCTCACTGTATTTTTCTCCCGCACTGCTGTGTTGTGTAATTAAAATTACATTTCGGGCTTTGTCAATATATATATATATATATATATATATATATATATATGACACGTTTTAATAAAAAAATAAAAAAAATGAAAATAAAAATAAAACAAAGTTCATAACATATGCGATGGGAAAATATATTTAAACCCCGCAACCTTTGTTAATTATCAAATGTGGACCCCGCTGCAGATGATGTTAGCAGCTTCGAGGGGGTATGCTCCTCCGTCGGGCTGACTTGCCTGACCCCCGTGGACTTACCTTGCTGCCTGAACCATGCGCTGCCAATAAACCTGTTCAACGCTGCTGCCTCCATTTTGCTGGCAGTTGGAAATTAATTCCAACACTCCCCCTTAATTTCAACTGCTGGGTTTTCCTGCATACCCATGCATTTTCTGAAATGTTCAAAGCTTTTCTGCTGAAGTGGCTTTGTGAGGATGTCTGCAAACTGATCCTCTGTTCTGCAATGCTGCAAAACAATCTCACCATTGCTAACCAGTTCCCGTATGAAATGAAACTTGGTGTCAATGTGCTTTGTTCTTTTATGAAACACAAAATTTTTAGACAATGCAATAGTTGAGCTATTGTCACAAAAAATCACTGTCCCTTTTATCTGTTCTTGGCCTAGACTTCTCAACATTTTTCTCATCCAAACTGCTTGACACGTTGCTGCTGTAGCTGCCACATATTCTGCCTCTGCTGTAGACAACACTACAATGGGTTGTTTCTTAGAAGCCCATGAAATGGCTCCTGAACCCATATGAAAAACATAACCGGAAGTGCTCTTCCGATCATCTACACTTCCAGCCCAATCACTGTCAGTGTATCCAATTAAATTTGAACATTCTGAAGTAGTATAAAAAATACAAAACCTTTTAGTACCTTTAACATACCTCAAAATTCTTTTTGCTACTTGCCAATGTGCATCCTTTGGCTTTTCCATGAATCTGGAAATCAAACTAACAGCATGCATTATGTCCGGCCTAGTTGCAGTCAAATACATAAGGCTGCCAACTATGCTCTTGTATAAACTAGGATCAAAATCCTTGCTGCTGTCCTCTCTGCTGAGTTTTAATTCCATCACTGTTGGAGTGATTTCTGATTTGCATTCCTGCATGTTAAATATTTCAAGCACCTTATTAACATACTTTTCCTGTGAGATAAAAATCCCATTTTCATATTGTTCTACTTCTATTCCCAAGAAGTATCTCAACAAACCCATATCAGTCATTTCTAATTCTTCTTTCATGACTATTTTAAAATGTTCAATAAGGCAATCATCATTATCTGTAAAAATAACATCATTAACATATAAAACTACAATCAAGATTTTACCATCTTTTTCTTTGATGTAGAGGGTGGGTTCTCCCTCACATTTCTCAAATCCATTTTCCAGTAGATAGGAGTCTATCCTACTGTACCACGCTCTTGGCGCTTGCTTCAGCCCATAAAGAGCTTTCTTCAACTTGCATACTTTGTGCTCTTGGCCTTTCTTTTCATAACCGAGAGGTTGTTCAATGTAAACCTCTTCCATTAACACTCCATTCAGGAATGCTGACTTCACGTCCATTTGGTAAACTTTCCATTTGTTTTGTGCTGCTATGGACAACACAGCTCTCACGGTTTCCATTCTGGCAATTGGTGCGAAAGTTTCCTCATAATCTATTCCATGCTTCTGCTTATAACCTTTGACCACAAGCCTTGCCTTGTGTCTCTCTATTTTGCCTTCAGCATTAATATTGGTCTTGTAGACCCATTTAACACCAATTACATCTTTACCTTTTGGGAGTTCAACCAAATCCCAAGTTTTGTTTCTTTCAATGGCATTTATTTCCTCATCCATAGCTTCTATCCATTTCTCATCCTTGATGGCTTCTTCGAAATGAACAGGATCATCAACATGACAATATAAAGCAAACAAAGAATTGATACCTTCATTAGCTAAATCTTGTTCATAATTTCTTTCATACTTCTGAATTTCTTACCTCTTTCAGTAGGTGTACAAGTACTTGAAGAAGCGCTTGAATTTCCTCCTTGTGGTGTGCTTGGAGAAGCACTGTCATTTCTCCTCAAGGGTGTGCTTTGCTCTTTTGTTGGTGTTGCTGTTTGGGGATGTATTTCAGCCAACTCATCATCATTTTCATCATGAGATAAACAATGTTTAACATTCACTGTTTTCTCTATGCTTCCATCCCAAGCTTCCTCTTCAATGAAATGAACATCTCTGCTCACAAGAAACTTCTTGCTGGATGGGTTATATAACCTGTATGCCTTGGATTCCTCACTATATCCAATGAAAATACATTTCCCCCCCTTGCTGTCCAACTTCTTCCTTAGCTGATCCGGAATGTGTGCATAAGCCACACATCCGAATACTTTCATGTGTGTGACACTTTGCTTTGCGCCACTCCATGCCTCTTCTGGAACTTTGTTCATAACTGCTTTTGTAGGGCACCTGTTCAAGATGTACGCT
This sequence comes from Pinus albicaulis, assembly GCA_034641835.2. Lineage (NCBI taxonomy): Eukaryota > Viridiplantae > Streptophyta > Pinopsida > Pinales > Pinaceae > Pinus > Pinus albicaulis. The sequence goes on from JAXQQM020061318.1 coordinate 37,952, forward strand.
TCACAATGTACAGCTTCAGCCCAATAATCATTAGGCAAATGCTTTGCCTTTAACATACTCCTCGCCATGTCCATTATGGTTCGGTTCTTCCTTTCGGCTACTCCATTTTGCTGCGGAGTATATCTAGTTGTAAACTGCTTTTGAATACCATTTTCTCTACAAAAATGTAGAAAATCTTTAGACATTTACTCACCTCCTCTATCAGTCCTTAAGACTTTGATATGTAGCCCACTCTGATTCTCAACAAGCACTTTGAAATTGCAAAATTTTTCAAACACTTCATTTTTGTTTTTCAAAAAGTAAACCCAAGTTTTTCTTGTAAAATCATCTATGAATGTTAAGATATAGTGGATGTTAGCAAGTGATGGAGTTTGCATTAGTCCACACACATCTGAGTAGACAAGCTCTAAGGGTGCTTTTGCCCTTATGCTTTTCCCGGAAGGAAAACTTTCTCTGTGTTGTTTCCCAAGAATACAACCTTCACAAAGGCTGTCCGGTTTCTCTATCAATGGTAAACCACTTACCATTCCTTTTCTGTTCAACAAATTAAGACCTCCAAATTTGAGATGTCCAAATCTCAAGTGCCATAACCAATTATCATCCTTTGGTTCGCTTTGGAAAGTTTCCTGTGCAACTGCTGCTTTCTCTTCACCATTCTTCAAATCTGCTCTCATTCTGAGAGGGAACATCCTGTTCTTTGTCATCTTCACTTCAGCAATACATTGTTTGTTGGGTGGTTTATCCATGATGGTACAAACATCATTATCAAAGAAAACATTATACCCCTTATGGACAAGCTGTCCAATACTTAAGAGCTTACACTTCATTCCTGGAACATAATAAACATCTTCTATGGATTTCTTTACACCTAATCTTATTAAGACATTTACATCTCCTTTTCCCATAACATAAACTTTGCTATTAGTTCCTAGTGTGACTTGAGACTGTACACTTTCATCTAACATAGAAAACATTGCTAAGTTTCCTGTCATATGGTTACTACAACCGGAGTCTAGAAACCATAAATCCTCATTCTTTTCTTCAGCCATATTACAAGCTAAAAACAAATTACTTTGGCTGCTATTTTCTTTTGTGAAATTTGCACTAGTTTCACTTCTCATATCTTGTTTCTTCTTTCTACATTCATTAGCATAATGACCATATTTTTTACAATTGTAACATTGGACATTGGACTTATCATACCTTTGTCCTTGAGCATTCTGCTGACCATTCTGCTGGCTGCTGCCTTGGCCTTGATGCTGATTTGTATTGCTGTCCCTTACTTGAGCATTTGCTGGATTGTTCCTTCCACCTCTGTTTTGGCTTCTGCCTCTTCCTCTCTTGTTTCCTCTGCCTTTCCCTCTTCCTCTTCCGAAAGAAATCTGGGTCTTAAAGGCATGCTCAAGAGATGAGTTTTCACTCCTACCCAATCTCTGTTCATGGGTCATCAGTGATGCATGTAGTTCATCCACTGAAAACTTTGTGAGATCCCTAGTCTCCTCTATGGTGGTGACAATCACATCGAATCTTGAGGGTAAAATTCTCAAGAGTTTCTCCACAATCCTCTTGTATTCAAGAGTCTCTCCATGAGATCTTATTTGTGTGACCATTCCAATCACATGAGTGAAGAATGAGTCAATAGTGTCTGACTCTTTCATACAGAGAGTCTCAAAGTCTCTCCTCAGCAACTGAAGTTTTGCTGTCTTCACTTTTTCCATACCTTGATAAGCTGTCTTGAGAGTAACCCATGCTTCACTGGATTTGTTAGCTGCTGCTATCCTCGGAAACACACTCTCATGTACTGCTTGATACAAGAAGAAAAGAGCCTTGGCATCTTTCTTCTTATTGCTCTTTAGCTGTTCTCTTTCTGCTTGAGTTAAAACAAAAAACTCTGCTTCATTTGCTGGCTCTTCAAAGCCATCCTCAACAAATTCCCATAAGTCTTGGGAGACAAATAAAGCCCTCATAGTTATTGACCAGTAGTCATAATTTTTCCCATTAAACATTGGGAGATGGATATTTCCCATACCCATACCAGTGCTGGAGCTAGCGATTCTGCACTCTTAACTATGATTCAAAAACACTTGACTGTGTATTTAAAATAGCTCACTGTTCTGCAACAGTAACACAAAACTGTATAGAGAAATACCTTTGGATTCTTTTTGGCTGAGTCTTCACACTGCTGGAGAAGCTACTGCAACTAAGAACTCCTTTCCTTCAGCTTATTTGACCTTCAAATAGCCTGGACTAGCTCTGATACCATGTTGGAATTTTGCTTAATTCCAAAATAATCAAATTCCCTTCCTTAACACAGAGAAATATTCAGAATTTGCATTCACAGTGACAGAGTTTCAACTCAGAAAAATTTATATTCCATATAAAAAAACTGCTGTTACAATACTTCCTCAAAAGAGGGATTACAAAATAGTTTAACTGCTCCAAACACAGTGTAAATCTATCTCTTTGTTATTTAAAAATAACACTCTGTCTCACTAAAACATTCACTGCTGTGAATACTCTGTTTCTCTGGAAAATACACTGCTGTGAAATTCCAAATTCGCACTCTCTGTCTTTTACAAACAATACTCTGCTGTAAAAACATTACCTCTGTGTGTAAAAAATTAAATTACATCTCTGTTCCATATATAAACAAAATATCCCAATTCCATTTAATGCCATTCATTGACAAAAAAAATCACTGCTTGACAATCTTTATGGCTTCATTAACTTCTGTCAGCACCGCTCTAAAATACATTGATGGCGCCTAGATCTTTTTCTTTCCAGCACTGCTGTGCTTCCATAAAATAACATTCACAGTTTTGTGTAATAAAAATAAATTACAGCTCACTGTATTTTTGTCCCGCACTGCTGTGTTGTGTAATTAAAATTACATTTCGGGCTTTTTCAATATATATATATATATATATGACACGTTTTAATAAAACAACAACAAAAAAAAATAAAAATAAAATAAAACAAAGTTCATAACATATGCGATGGGCAAATATATTTAAACCCCGCAACCTTTGTTAATTATCAAATGTGGACCCCGCTGTAGATGATGTCAGCAGCTCCGGGGGGGGTATGCTCCTCCGTCGGGCTGACTTGCCTGACCCCCGCGGACTTACCTTGCCGCCTGAACCATGCGCTGCCAATAAACCTGTTCAACGCTGCTGCCTCCATTCTACTGGCAGTTGGAAATTAATTCCAACATCTCCGTGGTACCTCAAAGTGGCAGAGAAATTATCAAGGGTGGCATCGATCTGAGTGATAATGTAAGTACAAATTTCGATAGGTTTGAAATTCTATATTGGATGAATACAATGTTGGTCCCTCGGCTATGGATTGCCTTCTGTCTGATATGGCCGCTGGATTCACAAACTTTTTTCCGCAAAACTATTTTCTTTTTCTTTTTTTCGCCCGAAAGGAAGCATAGTTTATCTATTTAGCTATTTGGCTTCCCAAATGCGTTATTAACTACTAGAGTCTTTGAGAGATTCTCTTCTAATGGCTCACTTCAATGGGCTGATCTTGTTGGCTGATTGCTAAGGTAAATTTACATGTGTATTTGCAGGCCACTATGGATGATCTGAAAGCCTCGATTCAACAAAGAGGTAACTTATTATCTTCTGTTTTCTGTGAAACGTGGCTCTGATTTCTTCTGGCTTTCAATATTTTATTTTAACTTTTATGTGAAAAAGGTTTTTAGAAATACCTATTGCGAATTAAGAAACTGCGTAAATATAGAGTTTGCATCTAAAAGATCTAGGCTAACAAAAATAGGTCCTCCTTAGCAATGCATAGGCTGTTTCAGTATGTGCATGCCTAGGATGAATGCACAAACAAATACAGATTTTTTAAGATTTTTTCTGGTGGATTTTTTCGGTCTAATTTCTTTAAAATTTGGCAAGAATTTATTGAAAACAGAAATTTAACGGGTAACTTGCACAATCCAAAGTGTTCTAGGGTGTTTTAGGATGCTAAATCTATATTTACACTAAAAAATACTAGTTTAAATAGTAGAAATCAAGATTTTACCTTAATCTTTTTCACCTGTTTCCAACACTGAAACTCCAAAAAATCACACTAAAAACTACTCCAATAATAACTACTACTCCAATGATAACTGGCATGGGATGATGACTTTATCACTATAGCGCAAGCCCATATGAACCCTGGCCTAATGTGCACCTCGAGGTTGTGATATTACCACAGCACTAACCCTTCTAAACCCGGGGCTAACATATCAACGTTGAAACTTTGAGAAATGAATCCTCAACTTTTGCAGCCTCAAGGTGCATATGGGATCTGGGTCTAGATGGGACTGTGCTAGTGTAAATTTTCAATGCACTGTTACAGTTACACACTAAAAGCGTTGTGGATCCCCTCTACCTGGCCTATATAATCCATTGTGAACAATATCATATAAAGACTTTGCGCAGATATGTAAAGTTCCACTGTAACTCTTGCATTCTTAACTATGGTTTCTAGAGTAATTGGTTTTGTTGTTCGCTGTTTCTTTTGTAATTTCCATAATGCTTTTTCAAAGCAGAATGTCAATATGTGAATGTGAGATTCTGAAATCTTAGTTAAGTTTTTGATTCTCCTTTGCTTTTTTGACAGTCAAGAATTATTATCCTGCTCGGCAGCGACTTACTCTGCCACAATCTGGAAAAGGAAAACTAGTTGTTCTGGAAAGAGGCAAGAGGCTCAAAGATTATTTTGAAAAAGATGAGGGAAAGTTAGCGGTAGTGTTCAAGGATTTAGGGCCACAGGTGGGTTACAACACTCTATTTTTCTGGGAATATGTTGGCCCTCTGTTCATTTATCCCATCTTCTATTACTTTCCTGTCTACAAGTACTTTGGATATCCTACAGAAAGAGTTATACACCCAGTTCAGACATATGCATTGACTATTGGTGCTTTCACTATGCCAAACACATTTTAGAGACCTTTTTCGTTCACAGGTTCAGCCATGCAACTTCGCCACTCGCTTATGTGTTTAGAAACTCCTCTTACTACTGGACCTTTGGTGCAGTCATATCTTATTTTGTCAACCATCCCCTCTACACCCCTGTGAGTGAGATGCAAATGAAGATTGGGTTTGGGCTGGGGATTGTATGTCAGGTAGCAAACTTTTACTGCCATATTTTGTTGAGAAATCTCAGGGGCCCTGGAGGTGAAGCAGGATATCAAATTCCAAGTGGATTCCTGTTTAATATAGTCACATGTGCTAACTACACCACTGAGATCTATCAATGGTTGGGGTTCAATATCGCGACACAGACAGTTGCTGGCTACACCTTTCTGGCTGTATCAACCTATGTTATGACTAACTGGGCTCTTGCCAAGCACCGCCGTTTGAAGAAGGTGAGTCTCTTCTTTGTTACATTTTCAATCTGCATTTAATTGCTTAAGATAGGTGTAACAACAAATAATGCTCTTACATATTCTTACAGCTTCTGTATTCTAACTTCTGGATTAACCTGGCTTACAGTTGTTTGATGGCAACGATGGCAGACCCAAATATCTAAGGCGATGGATGATATTACCTCCTTTCCTATGAAAAGGATGCTTATTAATTCTGGGGACACTTCAGTTGATTTCTAAATTGAATTGTCAATAAAACTTGGGCACTTTTCTGGTTCTCCAATGTCTAAAATTTGGTGGCTTTAGCATGATGGGACGTTGTAATTGATTTTTTTGTGGCTGTAATTTATTTAATTGTGCTTGCTTAAGAGTGAATTTCTCACCTGGGTATGTTCCAGGTATTTTAAATGGAGTATTTTTAATTACTATTTTTGCTGATTTTTGAAGTTACACAGATCTGTTCTACAAGTACCATCCTGGTACTTGCTTTGCTATTTTCTCACGGAGGAGTCTGTGTGTCTACGAATCGGGAGCTGATGTGACAGCTCCCGATCGTCGGGCTCCGGCGACCCCCTTCCCTCTGGCGACAATCAAAACCCGCGCATCCGAACGGCAACGGAGACCGAACACCAACGGAACAACGCCGTTAGCGGACCCCACCGGCTCCGCCACTCCTGCGAGCGTCTATCCTCCGCCACCCGCCACCCGCCTATTATCCATAATATCTCCATAGTACCGAAGAATCTAGAGTCGAGGACCTGCAATTAATTTACCAGAGGGTCGGATCATCTTACAATGCTGCGAATCGTTTTGAAAGTCAGACAGAGGATTGTTACCAGTGCCAGACATAAATGCCATAACGCCACACACAGCCAAAATTAAATAACCATCGTCCTCCAGCTCATGGGGTGGCAGGTGGCGCTCAAACTTACTCCACCCCCATCCCATCATCTTAAACTCTCGCTTCTCCACCCGCATTCGGGGCCAATAGTCTTCCTTGTTATAGGCATGTAAATTTTTTTTTCCTGTAGGCGCTGGAAAATCATTTTCCAGCGCCCACAGGAAAAAAAAATTGTATGCATAGCAAATATCCGCTTGCCAAATGTGTCTTCCTATTTGATACTACCTCTGTACTATGTATAGTCTTCCTTTTGACCATTGAGAAACATCTGTCCCAATAGTCTTCCTTGTTATAGGCATATAATTTTTTTTTCCTGTAGGCGCTGGAAAATGATTTATATGTTTCTTGCTCCAAAAATTTAAATTTTTTATGTTTCTCATCCCATTTCTTATAAATCCAAAAAATCTGTACACAACTGTCATAAATAAAGGGTGCTTAGTTTTTTTCTAGCATTCAAAAATCTATCACTGTTGCTATTTAGATTGCTGAGATCTTTTGCAGTCAGAAATTGCTGCATAATCTCATAGGACCAGGATCAACACTGGAAAACCAATTCAACTTAGTTCACTTATACTAAGCATAGGGATCATAATTGATATTAGAACCTGTGTGGAATGAACCTTCTATTTTTATTAGGAAGGTTCCGATCTTGACCCTTTTTCAATCTGTATATAAGTGGAATAATGATTTTATTAATGTTATTTGGAATATTACCACTAGCAAGTTGATGAGTAGGAAGTTGATGATATCTTAAAGGACTATTTGTAAGGTTAGTAGTGGTTGAGTATTTATACATTCCATATTAGCTTTTGTGTGTTAAGATTTAGTTTGTTTATTCATTATTATTTGTTTATGGTTTTGGATAATTAGAACGACTTTAGTTTTCAATTTTCTTTTCTCAATTATATTTATATTTTCAAAGAATTGTGCATGGTTTTCAAAACCTCTTAGTGGCACTACTATCCCCATTTAGACGTGAATTATATTTTCAAGAGGCCACGTGAGATTGTTTAATGCGTTAATTTTAAAGTTTTAATGATTAGAAGTTTTCTTTAGAGCTCAAAGGAAGTGTTTTTAAGGCTAACTATGTATAGGGTTTCAATATCCATGAATAGCGCTTCAAGATCTATATATTCTCAAAAACTATTCATGGCATTAACATAAGTAAGTATAGGCTGATGTTTCCTTTAAGAGGTTTTTCTGGTACGTCTCTTACTTTTATCTCTAACCATTTCCAGATACATTTGAGCAAATACACATATAAGGAAATGGTTCATCAACATCACAATGTATATGAAAATCATAATCATATGAAGGGAATTAAATAAGGCCATTTACTTGTTGAGAGAATTCAATTGTATTGTTTACATATTTTCTATATAAGAATTATATGGAAACAATTTAATTAAATTTTTTATTTTTTTTTATTTTTTAGACATCATTTCTCAAATATAAAAATACTATTTTACAATGGTATTGTCTTTTTCTTTTTTAGATGGCAATTGCTCCAATTGTTTATCTTTTTAAAAGTAATGAAAATATAGTATTATTTTACAAATATTACTTCATTGTCTAATTAGGAAAAAACAACTATTTAAAACCTTAGACATATTTATATAAGGGAAATATATCTTCCTAGAATGTTTAGGCATAATAATTATAAGCATAATGATTGGTGCATATGTGCATTATGATGGAGAATACTCCATCCAAATTGGTCTTTGCATTGAATCAATATTGTCTATCTTCATATTAAATAGGCATAATGAAGACATGCATGTACTACTCATAAATCCAATAAAATAAAGCAAAGTAGTGAATGCAAGCAAGACAAGAAGGTATAGAAAGAAGATCCACAAATATAGCCATCGAAGATTGGTAAGTACCTTTTTTTAATCCAAACAACAAAAAAATAAAGGACTAATTTGAATTGGAAATGTTAGATACATGAAATATTTGCAAATATTGTTTGTAAATCTAAACAACAAAAAAATACAAATCTTATTCAAAAAAATATATTTCTCCTTTATAAACAACAAGAATATTCACAATCACCCAAGTTTTTGATCTTCAATATGTGTCACTAAAATGCAATTTAAATATATAAATGAGACATGAATACATACCCTCTCTATCAATAAAATTCCTCTCTGTAAAAATAGAGACATTTCTCTTTTTGAACTATCATATCATAATAGGGAGGAAATTGTTCATATTCTTTTTTCCGTTTACAAATTTTTATGATTAGTGTGATTTATTAATAAATGAATATCCACATATGTGAGATAGGCACCCACCAATATACGTATCTTCATCTTCAAAGTAGGATTTCACGATTGCCAGCACGCAGCCTTCCAGGCATCTAGCGAATGGAAGGCTTGATTCCCGAAATGTTGACAGGCATGGAGACAAAGGATACTTTGTGGCCATGGGTTGGGAGAGCCTTTCAGAACTCTAACAAAAGATTCATGTGACCCTGCGCCAACCATGGAATCATCAAAATGCGAAGCTTCTTTTTGGTATTGTGATCGTTCATGACATGATCGCACGCCTTCCTAAGCAGATTTGAGGCATGAGAAATATGGATTCTATGGCTCGGCCATCATGGACCAAATAAAGAACAAAGAGGCGTGTACAAGCTACCATTCATCAAGAACAGTGTCCACCGCTACCATTCGTCATAAGGATTATAATTGCAGAGATTTAAGGTAGCATTCATAATAAGGTTTTTCATTGCATATAT
>JAXQQM020076858.1:0-14982 GCA_034641835.2 Pinus albicaulis
GGAAGAATTGAGGTAGGTGTTGAAAATGCGACAAGATGATGGAGCTTAGTGAAATGAAGTCGCCTTCACTAAGTGGGCCCGCAGGCTATTTTTGGCGCAAAGTCTATTTTTAGACTATGTCTATTTTTAGACATATGGAGCATGGTACAGGGGTTGCAGTATGTTATTCTTGGAGTATTGGTCATGTTGGTAAAAATAGATGGACCTCTATTTTTAGACATTTAGGTCGAAGTCTATTTTTAGACTGCCTATCCTAAAAATAGAAAAGTCAAATATTATTTACCCTTAATAATATTTGGACTCTAAGCTTCAGTTTACTCTCTTGGAGCACTTTAGTTGGAGCTACAGAAGTGGCTCATGCATCTGACAGAGGAATTACGCTATTCCTAGGGGTTTGGTGACTCATGCATGGTTGAAACGGTTAGGACTTCGGTGGCGAAGTTTGGGTAGAGTTGTGTTCGGTTTAACTTAGTTGAACTAGTTGAGATTAGTTTAACTAGCTAATCGACTAGTAATGAGTGGAGTGAATTAAATATTATTTAATTCATTAATTAGTAACTCATTATTCAACTCAAGAACACATCAGTTCACTACAGTGCATGGACAGTTCAGTGGAGACCAGTGAAAGAGGTAGATGAAAGGGTTGAGATAGCTATCAGTTGTGACATTAGTTGTGCATGAGATTTGCACCACACTTGGAGGAAATTGCCCATGAGGATTGTGTTGTCAAGCCAAGGAGATTCGAACCTTTGATCTCTCATTAGACCAGCCTTGATTGCGCAATAGAGGCAGGCAATTAGTGGATGAGTTTTGAACCTGTGACTTGTTCAAAACAGAGATAGTTTGTGTGTAAATTTATGAGATAGTACTGAGTACTTGTGAGGAGTATTTGTGCTATGTATTGTTACATGTTCTCTCCATATAATATACAAAATAGCTGAGGGGTTTTCAGCTATAATCTTTCCCCATTACATATTGTGTTTATGTGCGCATGCGACTGTTTCTATTTCCGCAAATTGATGATTGATTGTAGAAGAGATTATGTGTTGCATATGAATTCAAATTAGTATGTGATCAGGATAATCTCGGTGGATAAATCTTCATTATTCAGCAAATTTCTACATGGTATCGGAGCGAATCAATCATCAGGATCTATTGCAGTGATTACAATATTATTTTGGTAGACAGAGTCTGTATCGTGCCAGGTAGCCTCTGGATCCATCCTTTCTATGAAAGGTGATATATCCAGTAAATTCCCCTACAGTCGATCTATATGCTAGAAATAATTTTTTCTCACAGATCCAGAAGCAGTTGAGTTTTTGAGTTTGGAATTTGAATTTTGCAGCAGTTTGTTTTCTTGGTGCCGGAGTTGAAAATGTCTTTCAACGGTTTGCGACTCGAATATGCTCTTGAAGGCAGTTCGAATTATGTTGCATGGAAGGATCGCATGGAGGCGGTATTAGAAGATAATGGTCTGAAGGAGTTCGTAGATACGGATGTCCAAAAGCCCACTGATCCTGCTGAAGTCGAAGCATGGCAAAAGAAGATGGCGAAGTGTCGAAGGATCCTGTTGGAGGGCGTCAAGGATCATATTGTATCCAGCCTGCATGGAAAGGCTACTCCATATTTAATGTGGAAAGCTTTGACGGATCTATTCCAAAGTAAGAGCGACCAAAGGAAGCTGGCGCTCAAAGATAAGCTCAGGAACATCAAGATGGAGAAAGGCGACAGTATCGCCAAATACCTCACGAAGTTCACTCAATGCAGAGATGAGCTGGGAAGTGTGGGGGTGACTGTCGAAGATGAGGACATGGTGGACCTGGCTCTCCTTGGTCTTCCTAAGGCTTGGCATTCATATCAAGATAGTGTCAATGGTCGGGAGAAGTTGCCGGGATGGGAGCGCCTTTGGGCGGATCTCATGCAGGAGGAGATAAGGAGGACTACCAGGGACGGATCTTCATCCAAGGTATCTGATGAAGAAAATTGCGCTTTGGCTGCCAAAGCAAAGAAGGGGAAGAGCAAGAAGGCTTCTCAGTCTGGTGCGAAAGGCAAGAAGCAAGACATGTCCAAGGTGAAGTGTTTTCACTGTCACCAGCACGGACACTATGCCACAAATTGTCTGCAGAAGAAGAAAAATAAGAAGGCTGCTGGATCTGCAACGGGAGAGGCATTGGCTTCTCAATTCAAACTAGATTTTTCACTGATCGCATGCTTGGTTTCAAGTGTGATGGGATCAGTATGGTTCTTGGACAGTGGTGCGTCATTTCACATGACCGAAGATCGAGATCTGTTTTCAGATCTGGAGGAAAAAGATCTTGGAGTGCACATCGAGATGGGCGATGATGGTAGATACAGTGCGACCGGTATCGGTACCATTTCCTTTGAGAGGGATTCTGGTAAACCCTTCATATTGAAGGAAGTATTGCATGTTCCAGGATTGATGAAGAATCTGATCTCTGTGGCGATGTTGGAAGACAAGGGGTATGATGTGGTCTTCAGCGAAGGAAAAGCTTTCCTGCGCAGTAAGACAACTGGAGAGACCCGGAAGATAGGGGTTTGAGTCAAGAACCTTTATCAGTTGCAAGTAGATGGCTGTGCAGCAATGGCATGCAAGGCGGGAGAAGTGGTGAGCCGGGATGATGAGGGCGAACTGTGGCACAGGAGATTGGGCCACCTTCACCATGGAGCTTTGAAAATACTGCAACAGATTTCTACTGGGCTTCCTAAGGGCACTCTTGCGCAGTCAGATCAGTGCAAGGGGTGTACCTTGGGGAAGTATGTGAAAGCCACCTTTCACGAGAAGGATAGTCGCGCCACGAAGATCCTTGAGAGAGTTCACACAGACGTGTGTGGTCCTTTCTCAGTTGCTTCGACAGCAAAGCACAGGTATTATGTGATCTTTGTTGATGATTTCTCTCGAAAGGGCTGGATCTTCTTCATGTCGAAGAAGAGCGATACATTCGCGAAGTTCTGTGAGTTTAAAGCACTGGTCGAGAAGGAGTCGGGGAAGAAGGTGATTGCTCTAAGGAGTGATAACGGTGGTGAATTCATCTTGGCTGAATTCAAAGAGTTCTGCAGCGCAGAAGGGATTCGGAGAGAGCTCATCGCACCCCATAACCCACAGCAGAACGGGGTGGCTGAGCGGAAGAACAGAACGATCGTGGGTGCTGCACGGGCGATGTTGTATGATCAGGGCCTACCCCTTCACTTGTGGGCTGAGGCATGCAATACAACAGTGTATGTGCAGAACCGTTGTCCTCACAAGGTTCTTGGCATGAGTACACCGGAGGAGGCTTATTCTGGCAAGAGGCCTGATATTTCCCATTTGCGGATTTTTGGTTCTCCTGTCTACATGCATGTGAGGAAGGATGCGAGAAGGAAGCTGGATCCAACTGCTGAGGTTGGAATATTTGTGGGGTACACTGATACACCTCACAACTACCGGGTGTATTTGTCAGACAGTCGCAAGACTTTTGTGCGACGGGATATAAAATTTCAGGAGGAGAAAGCCATGCAGTGTTCGCTTGAGAGGGAGCTACACTTGCATGCAGATGAGGAGCTGTTAGTTCCCAAGGAGGAGCTTCCAGATGTGGATCAGCCACAAGAGGAAGTTCAGGAGGTGGAAGAAACCACCCATGCAACGCCAACCATCAGAGGGCGCATGCGCACTACAGAAGCTGAGCGACTGGCTCGAGATGCAGAGAAGGTTGTAGGACCACCTACAACACAACGCAGACAGAGGCAGTCACCGGATCGGTACACTGGATACATGGCTCTTGTGAGTCAATGTGTCGTGACAGAGCCATCCTCTTTTGAGGAAGCTGTGGAGGAACCCGCATGGGTAGATGCCATGATCGAAGAATATGATTCGATCGTCAGAAACAGTGCATGGGAGATTGTCCCAAGACCGAAGGGGAAATCAGTGGTGGGTTCGCGATGGATCTACAAAGTGAAGCAGGTGGCTGACGGGAGTGTGGAGAAGTACAAGGCAAGATTTGTTGCCCGTGGCTTCTCACAGATCGAGGGGATCGATTATGAGGAGACCTTTGCACCTGTCGCAAGGTACTCTTCCATACGAACGATCCTAGCTCTCTCAGCGCAGATAGGATGGCACATCCATTAGATGGATGTGAAGACTGCGTTCCTTAATGGAGTCATTGAGGAGGAGGTGTACATAGAGCAGCCCGAAGGTTTCGAGATCTTCAGCAGTGAGTCGCATGTGTGCCGACTCAAGAGAGCACTGTACGGGTTGAAGCAAGCACCTCGTGCTTGGTACACACGGATAGACAGTTATTTCACCAGGCTTGGATTCTCCAAGAGTGAGGCGGATCCTAACCTGTACCAGATTGTGGTGGAGGGGAAGCTGTTGATCATTGTACTGTATGTAGATGATCTGATTTTGACGGGTGATGAGTCGTTGATACTTTCATGCAAGGAGGATCTTGCACGAGAGTTTGAGATGAAGGACTTGGGCATCCTTCATTATTTCCTGGGATTGGAGATTTGGCAGCGCAATGGAGGACTGTTTGTTTCTCAGGGCAAGTATGCCCGGGAGATTCTGGAGAGGTTCAACATGCATGGCTGCAAGCCTGTTGACACTCCTCTTCCTGGTGGTTGGAGGAAGGAGGATGCTACTTCAGCAGAGGTAGTGGATGCCACAGTCTATCGACAGTTGGTGGGGTCGCTTATGTATCTGGTCAATACACGACCCGATATATGCTATGCTGTTAACCAGCTTTCGCAAGCTATGGTTAAGCCTACCAAGCTCTTCTGGAAGGCAGGCAAGCATGTATTACGTTATATTAGTGGCACATCGGGATATGGTCTATGGTACAGACAGGAGGATGGAGCGAAGCTTTCCGGCTTCACTGATGCAGATTGGGCAGGGAGCCCAACGGACCGAAAGAGCACATCTGGAGGAGTTTTCAGCATTGGGTCGACAGCAGTTTCCTGGTACAGCAGGAAGCATAGATCCATGGCACTCAGTTCAGCAGAGGTCGAGTACATGACAGCAAGCTTGGCTGCATGCGAGGCTATTTGGATGAGGAAGATCCTCGTTGGATTGTTCGGGTTGCACTTGGAGCCTACTGTGATTTATTGTGATAACCAGAGCTGCATCAAGCTCTCGGCTAATCCAGTATTTCATGATAGATCCAAACACATCGACATCAGGTACCATCATATCAGAGATTGTGTTCAGCGGAGAATCATGATGCTTTCATATGTTCCCATGGAGGATCAAGATGCCGACATCTTGACGAAGGCGCTCACCAGGAGCAAGTTCGAATTCCACAGAGGCAGGATAGGGGTTGCAGATAATCCATATCTTGCTGAGAGGGAGTGTTAAAAATGCAGCAAGATGATGGAGCTTAGTGAAATGAAGTCGCCTTCACTAAGTGGGCCCGCAGGCAAATTCTGGCGCAAAGTCTATTTTTAGACTATGTCTATTTTTAGACATATGGAGCATGGTCCAGGGATTGCAGTATGTTATTCCTGGAGTATTGGTCATGTTGGTAAAAATAGATGGACCTCTATTTTTTGGACCTATAGGTCGAAGTCTATTTTTAGACTGCCTATCCTAAAAATAGGGAAGTCAAATATTATTTACCCTTAATAATATTTGGACTCTAAACTTCAGTTTACTCTCTTGGAGCACTTCAGTTCGAGCTACAGAAGTGGCTCATGCATCCGACAGAGGAATTACGCTATTCCTAGGGGTTTGGTGAGCTCATGCATGGTTGACTTCAGTTAGGACTTCAGTGGCAGAAGTTTGGTGGAGTTGATGAGACAGTTGGTGGAGTTGTGTTCGGTTTAACTTAGTTGAACTGGTTGAGATTAGTTTAACTAGCTAATCAAATAGTAATGAGTTGAGTGAATTAAATATTATTTAATTCACTAATTATTAACTCATGATTCAACTCAAGAACAAATCAGTTCACTAGAGTGCAAGGAAAGTTCAGTGGAGACCAGTGAAAGAGGTAGATGAAAGAGTTGAGATAGCTATCAGTTGTGACATTAGTTGTGCATGAGATTTGCACCACACTTGGAGGAAATTGCCCATGAGGATTGCGCTGTCAAGCCAAGGAGATTCAAACCTTGGATCTCTCATTAGACCAGCCTTGATTGCGCAATAGAGGCAGGCAATTAGTGGATGAGTTTTGAACCTGTGACTTGTTCAAAACCAAGCTAGTTTGTGTGTAACTTCATGAGATAGTACTGAGTACTTGTGAGGAGTATTGTGCTATGTACTATTACATGTTCTCTCCATATAATATACAAAATAGCCGAGGGGTTTTCAGCTATAAGCTTTCCCCATTACATATTGTGTTTATGTGCGCATGCAACTGTTTCCATTTCCGCAAATTGATGATTGATTGTAGAAGAGATTATGTGTTGCATATGAATTCGAATTAGTATGTGATCAGGATAATCTCGGTGGATAAATATTCATTATTCAACAAATTTCATGAGGGACAATAGGGTGAATGAAGTGAGGTGGAAATTGTTTTTGTAGGGGGTAGGGAATGGTTAGCATTTTTAGGTAGGGGGGGTGTGAAACAGAGAGGGGAGGTCATGTAGTGTGGGACTCGGCAAGGAATACCACCTTTTCGGACCCCACCCTCAGACGATAAATATAGGATAGAGAGGGGGGCCAAAATTCAATGTACATCGTCGATATGAAGAGAGGGATGATCATATGGTTCATACTTGTTGGTCCTCGAATATGCCCATGTTTTCATCTTTCAATATCATTATTCATACCCTAAAACCCTAGGTTTTTAATCTGTTCCATACTCTAGTTCCATAACTTGCCGTCAAATACATTCCATGGTTGGTTATCATATTTTTATTAGATTTTATATGATTAAAGATGATTATGCCATGATTTTATAACTATGGTTTCATTAATTCCAACTATCGTAGGGTTCCATCGTTGAAATTCTTCACAAGTCAATAGAGTACGGAAATGTCTAATTTGGGGCTTTCACACTTTCGGCATGCTTCCAGAGAAACCGAGGGAGGTTATTGTAAAAAATAGTGTTATAATACCTTCCCATGGCTTTCATTGTACCTAGGTTACACATATGGGTCTCTAGAAGGAAATTAACAAATTTTCCTGAATCTGCAACAAATTTCAAATTGCCAACTTCTTCCTCGATTTTCGTATAGGTGAACGAAAATGAAGAAATTATGTCACATGGGTTTTGGTCCCCATATAGAAAATTGGTTAAGCCTAAAACATTTTTCTAAAATTAATTATGGTTTGGGAGATAAGCGAAGCTCTTCAAGGAAAATTTATATAAAAATCCAGAAAATCCAGATTTGTAAAACAACCCTGTTTTGCATTTTTGTACTTAACGGTCAAGTTCCAGATTCGTACTCATGTCCTTGAAGGATTCAAATGAAATCAGCAAGGTTTGATGATCCCTAAGCTCGATGATATCTATGAAGGTAACTTCTAGATCAACCTGTAGATCAGTATATCATTCTCCTAAGGATGGAATCTAGTTTGGAAGAAGTTAGCAATGAACTAGATCTGTATTTGAAATCAGATTTGTTTGGTCCAGATCATTCGGTTTTCCATGTAATGAAACAATTTTCTATTTTATGTATAATGTTAGCACTTATAAAGGCCAGTAGAGGAGTTAAGCGAGTGATCTAGGGAGAAAAATATTGAAGATGTCAGTGTGTACGTAGAACTTTGTGTTATTACAGGATTTTGTTATTTTAATTCAAGACCTGTTCCAGTAATATGATGGGTGTGTGTTGATTTGAGTTTTCGTGAATACCATTGCGATGCATTTCTAGCTTGAATAAGTGAATATCTCTCTTTCACTGTAATTTTTAACCTTCCCAGTTGTGGAAAGGGCCCACCATAGTCTAAGACTTATTTTTTTCGTAGGTAGATTGAATTAGAGTGTTTTTTTTATTACAAAAATTGTGAATTCTATAACATGATTAAGTAGATCACGATTTTATTCAATTAAGATTTCGATTATAATTAGTCTCGTGATTGCTTAAGTTTTGGAATTCATTACATATCATGCTCCATCCTTCTTACAGAACATTACTCTGTTTTCCTTAAAACTTTATGTTATGTTGAAGTACTTACATGCAGAATTACAGTGAATGACTATGCATGCGCTAAAACAATGATTTAATAGTGCTAGTTTTTTGTGCATGTTTCAGATTTCTAGCACTGGGTTTGACTATCATGTAAAGTGTGAATTCTAAGAGTTATATGTCAATTTGTGTGTGTGTGTGACTGTAGATTACAAGATGCACATATATATAAATACATAGTGTTTGATCCCCTTGGATAGAATTCGGATTTGGAAGTTACTTTGGTGTTGGAAATTGCGTTTGAGTTCTTGAGTTTGTTGAACAATGAGTGTGTTTTTTAAAGTAAATCAACAAGTAGTGCAAGTGAGGTTGAATTTGAGTCATTGAGTATCGTAGGTGTGTTTAAATGCCAACCTTAGAATTATGAGTGTGAAATAGTAATGGTAATTTCATTTCTGATGTAGTGTAGTTTCATTTCTAGAGTAGTAGTGTTTTCATTTGGAATCGAATTGGTTATGTGTGAGTTTACTATTTCATAGGGTAAGCTTTATTGTTTGTCAACAATGAAAGTTCAATTTTATAGATTAAGAGTGTGAGTCACATTATGTTTGATTGTTCAAGTAGTGTAAGTTGTGGAGCAATTTTTATGATTGAAATGAAAGTTTAGTGGTGAGAATTCGATTGTTTAATAGTGTGTGAGAATTGAACAGTAAGGTTTCATTTCAATGATTTGGTTTAAAGTGTTTAAATTCCTGAAGAACATTTCGAATTGATTTACGATTAAAATTTGATGCTATTTAATTTGAGGACAGTGATAGTAAAGATTTATTTTGTTTTAAATTGGGTCTAAGTTAATTGAATCAAGTTAAGTACAATATTATTAATAGTGTGATTTCCTTTGGTTTATTTTTCTCCAAGATAGGATTAATTCGGTTTGGTAACATAAGGTAAATTAGCTCAAGCAATAGCATTAGATTTTATTTTACAAGTAGTTTGTTTTAATTTGAATTTATATTTCAAGTACAAAAGTTGATTTCATAGCAGTAATTTGATTTTTTTTTATAAGCGCAGAGAGTGTTCATACCCAGGGTTTAAGTTTGTTTTAAAGTATAATGTAGAATATTTTGAAATGTGAATTCGACTCCATAGCTGAGGTATTAATTTCATTTCATTTGGTTTTGATTTCTTCCATTCAAAATTAGGAATTTCATGTCTGGCTTTCCTTTCATTATGAATTTCATGTTTAATCTAGATTAGGAGCCTTTAAATTAAAAGCTTATTGGGATTCTTTTAATTCCTTAGATGAGTTTTCTTTCCAAAAAATGAGTGGTAGATTAGGGTTTCCTTCCGACAAATGAGTGTTGTGTTATTTTACAGCGAGTCACTAGTGTGTTCTTTCATAGAAACAATGATTATGTACTTACGAATTAAATTGATTTTATGCCCTAGTTTAGGTTGGATGCTCTGATCCTACGTTACCCACGCTTGCGCCTCGAATATTACGAGTCCCAAATTGATAATTTAATGTTGGAAATGATAAACATATAATTTCCCCAACATTTTTGGTTCTGAAAAGTCTCCTATGGTAAACCACTCCTATAAAACCATAATGAGCTCTCATAAGAACCCTAGCATGACCAACTCATGGAATCTTTCAATCATTATCTGAGATGTTTTAAAAAAAAATGAGTCTTTAGGGTAGCAAGACAAACTAGTAAATATTAGAATATTTTCATGCCATCCTACACTCTTTAGGAGTATATTTTCCTCCCTACCTATTAAGTAACATATCTGAGGTTAATCATAATCATAGTTTTTTTTTTTGTTAACATAAATGGATTAATTGAGGGATAGGAGGTCTCATTACGAGCCGAACTACTATGATCATGTATCTTAATGAGAATGAAATTACCGCTACTAGTCACCAAGCCAGGGTAATGGATTTCAAGTTGAAAAACTAGAAGAAAAGAGGTCTCATCACGAGCCGACTTGTTCATTCTTGTTGTCTCTTGTGAATGGAACTGTCGTTTTCTGGTTACCAAGGCAGGGCAATGGTCTTCAGTTAATTCCAAAATCAAAGTAAATGATTTTTAATGACTCTGAATCTATATCTAATAGGTGGGACACATGCATTTCATTGGGTTGAGAGACATCCCTGTCGAGGCTATAGATGCTTGCTGGAATCAGGGCCATGCCTATGGTATTAAAGTTAATTTTACATTATGATTTACTCGGTTGTTTTTGTCTTTCCCTGAAATCATTATCATATCTCCCTAAGAATGGATTTAAGATCATTTCAGTAATGTGCTTTAGAGTTCTATCTTTTAGCAATAATTTGGTTTTCATGGATGTGATACCCTTAGTGTAGGTGATTCACTTTTCTTGATAAGAGGAGCTTCAATTATATGCTTGGGTAACGATAAGACAATCATCCTCGGAAGGTATCATTTTGTCATATTTATTTTTCCCTATTTCCATCCATTTTAATGCCTTGGTTTTTATAAAAATAAATTCACTCCTATTTATAATAATGAGGCTATTGAAAGTGAAGACATGCTGCTTTGGACTACTCTTGAGATGTTTTGTGGAGATTTTTATGGTCAACCATTTTAGGATGACACTATCCTTGAAGTAACAACATTGTTAGCATTCCTTTAGTAGCCCTAACATTAGTTACTATTTTGGAATAATAAAGGTAAGTCTTGACATCATTAGATCCCCAATCACAACTTTTTCTTATCTTATTGATGCAAAGGAAGTTGACATCACATGAAACTTACTGACATGATCTCACTTAATTAGCCATGTAGTTTAAAGCATGGATCTAATATAGAAGCCCTAGCCCTTAAGTCTTAATTAATCTTTGGTCATTGTTAGAGGTTTTTATTTCATGTAGACATGCAAGCTGATAAGCATGGGGGGATAAAGAGATGTTAGGAGAGAGATGATTAGAATTGTCGGTTTTAATTCACATTTTCACCCTATGCTTACTCATGGTTTTCACTATCATTTTTCACAATTTTTGGGCTTAGAGCATGATCAGGTAATTGTTCTTTAATTTAACCTATTTCCTTTATTTCAATAAAGAGGATTATTGATGATGGTGCTTGTGCTGTCTCAGGAAGCCACGATAAAAAAATACACATCCATCAACATTTTCAGGATAATGTGGATGTTGAGACCTTTTAACATCTTCAAATTTATCCATCATCTTCTTCAGCATGTAATATCAGCAGTTGCATCAGCTCTAGCCATTACATCCTTTGCTTCATCTTGTAGCACCAAGCACATCAACAACAAGGGTAAAAATTGAGGTAAATTTGGCTTAATATTCTTTAATTCATTAGAAATTCAAGAAAGCTTTGATGATTAACCACCACATATTTCGTATATTTGGTTTTCCATATACCCTCCATTTTCATGCTACTCTAATAAGGTCATAATAATATTGGTTCATGTAAACAAAAGCAGTAACTATAGTACCTTCCCCTCCTACATTCACACGCATTGTCAGAGGGTGAAGTCATTGTTTCTTTTCATAAAGGAACCATCCATAAGAATTGGCCTCGCAAAAACATAGCATGCAAGCACCCATTTTTACTATCACCACCTCATATCATTCACAATTTCCATTATCACCTATCATACTATTCATAAATTTGTATCGTTCTCAAAATAAAATCTATGGCAGTCAAATAAGAATGATGTTGCTCCACAAGAAACAACACCCTCAAATCTTCACGCAGTGATTGTTCCACAAGAAGTAACCATGTCTAAAGCCATGATGCCATAAAAACCTATATATGAGCAAAGTATTTGTTTGCATGAATAAATTTAAAACCTCAGGCATGGGGGGATGTTGGGCCTAGAATATGCCCATGTTTTAATCATGCAATATCATCATTCATACCTTAAAACCTTAGGTTTTTAACCCGTTCTGTACCCTAATTCCATAACTTGTCCTCAAATACACTCCATGGTTGGTTATAATTAATTTTCTTAGATTTTATATGATTAAAGACAATTATTACATGATTTTCTAATTATGGTTTAATTAATTTCAACTGTCGCAGGGTTCCATCGCCGAAATTCTTCACAAGTCAATAAGTATGGAAATATCTAATTTGGGGCTTTAACACTTTCAGCATGCTTCCGGAGAACTGATGGAGGTTATTGTAAAAAATAATGTTCTGATACCTTCGCATAAATTGGATTTCACCCAAGTCAAACATATGGGTCTCTAGAAGTAAATTAACAAATTTTCCCAAATCTGCAAAAAAATTCAAACTGCCAACTTCCTCCTCGATTTTCGTGTAGGTGAAGGAAAGTGAAGAAACTATGGAACATGGGTTTTGGTCCCAGTATAACAAATTTATTAATCCTCAAACATTTTTCTAAAATTAATTATGGTTTGGGAGATACGGGAAGGTCTTTGAGACCAATTTACATAAAAATCCAGAAAATCCAGATTTGTAAAACAACTATGTTTTGCATTTTTGTACTTAAAAGTAAAGTTCTATATTCGTTCTCGTGGCTTTGAAGGGGTAAAATTCACTTGGGAAGGTTCTGATGATCCCTAAGCTCGATGATCTCTATGCAAGCAGCTTCTATATCAGCCTCCATATCAACATATCATTCACACAGCCTAAGAATGGAACGTAGTTTGGAAGCAATTAGCAATAAACTAAATTTGTGTTTAGGATTGGATTTGCGAAAGACTAATATTATTCAAGATCCTACTATCTTCCATGTAATGAAATATTTTTCTTTTTTATGTATAACTGTATTCCCCATAAAGGCCAGTAGATGAGTTAAGCAAGTTAGCTAGAGAGAAAGAGATTGAAGTTGTCAGTTTGTGTACATATAACCTTGTGTTATTACAGACCTTCGTTATCTTAATTTAAGACTTGTTCCAGTAATATAATGGATGTGTGTTGATTTGAATTTGTGTGAGTACCATTGCGATGCATTTCTAGCTTGAGTAAGTTAAAGGTCTACTTTTTCTGTAAGTTTTAACCTTCCAAGGTGTGGCAAGGGCCCACCATAGTCTAGGAATTAGTTTCATTGAAGGTAGATTAAGATTAGTTTGTGTTATTTTCATTTACAGATCTTGTGATTTCATAATTACACTATGGTTTAGTTTCATTAAGATTTCAATCAGACTTGGTATCATATTGCTTTCTGTTTTGAGAATTCGTGACAATTGTTAAAATTTTGTGCTTGATCCCGTTTTACAGAGCATTACTCTGTTTTCTTAAAACACAATTTTATGTTGAAGTGCTTGCAGACATAATTATAGTGAATGATATGTGCATGCGTTAAATCAGTGGTTTTCTATGTGTATTTCATATTTCTAACATTGAGTTTGACTGTCATATAAAGTGTGAATTCAAAGAGTTGTATGCTGAGTCATGTGTGTATGTGACTGTAGATTATAAGTTGCATACATATATCTATACATAGTGTTTGATTCCCTTGAATAGCATTCGGATGTGGAAGTTACCTTGGTGTTAGAGATTGTGTTTGAGTCTTTTGAGGTCGTTGAACAGTGAGTGTGTTTTTGAAAGTTAAATCAACAAGTAGTGTAAGTGTGTTTGAATCCAAATCATTTGAGTATCGTAGGTGTGTTTAGAAGTCATCCTTAGAATTCTAAGTGTGAAATAGCATTGATAATTTCATTTCTGAGGTAGTGTAGTTTCCTTTATAGAGCAGTAGTGTTTGCATTTGGAATCGAATTGCTTAGGTGTGACTTTATTGTTTCATAGGGTAAGCTGTATTGTTTGTCAACAGTGCAAGTTCATTTTTATTGATTAAGAGTGTGATTTTGAGTGTGAATCTCATTAAGTTTGATTTTTCAAGTAGTGTAATTTGTGGAGCAATCTTCATGATTGAAATGAGAGTTTAGTGGTGAGAATTTGATTGTTTAACAGTGTGTGAGAATTGAACAGTAAGGTTTCATTTCAGTGATTTGGTTTAGAGTTTTTAAATTCTTGAAGAACATTTCGAATTGATTTGAGATTAAAATGTGGTGCTATTTAATTTGATGACAGTGATAGTAAAGATTTATTTTGTTTTAAATTTGATCTGATTTAATTAAATCAAGTTAATTACAATATTAGGAATAGTGGGGTTTCCTTTGGTTTATTTTCCTCCAAGATAGGATTAATTCGGTTTGGTAGCATAAGGTAAATTAGCTCAAACAATACCATTAGATTTGATTTTACAAGTAGTGTGTTTTAATTTTAATTTCTATTTTAAGTACAGAAGTTGATTTCATTGCAGTAATTTGATTTTGGTTATAAGCGCAGAGATTTTTCATACCTGGGGTTTAAGTTTGTTGTTTTTCATAATGTAGAATAGTTTTAAGTGTGAATTTAATTCCATAGCTGAGGTATTAATTTCATTTCATTTGGTTTCGCTTTCTTCCATTAAAAATTAATAATTTCAAGTTTCGCTTTCCTTTCATTATGAATTGCATGTTTCATCTAGATTAGGAGCCTTTAAATTAAAATCTTTTTGAGATTCTTTTAATACCTTAGATGAGTGTCCTTTCTAGAAAATGGAGTGGTAGATTAGAGTTTCCTTCCAGCAAATGAATGGTGTGTTATTTTATAGCAAGTCACCAGCGTGTTCTTTCATAGAAACAATGATCTTGTACTTAGGAATTAAATTGATTTTATGCCCTATTTTAGGTTAGGTGCTCTGATCCTGTGTTACCTGTGCTTGCGCCTCGAAGCTTACGAGTCCTGAATTGATAATTTAATGTTGGAAACTATAAACATATAATTTCCCCAACGATACTTGACAACCCTTTAACTACGGTGCGACCAAAAACTTTTTCGGGACATATCTTTTCATTTCGATCAAAAAGTTAGGCTAAAGTATTTATAAAACATACATATCCCATTTTGCACTTGA
>JAXQQM020067992.1:0-72691 GCA_034641835.2 Pinus albicaulis
GGATGTTAATTCTCCATCCTAATTGGGAGTGCCAGTGATGAAAATGATTCAAAAGCTACACGTAGAACCAAATGACATACAAAGGAGGATAAATCAAACAATTCATTTCCAGAAAACCAGGGAGGAAGTTTATATCAAATCCCAAGTGATTCAGGACAAAGTAAAAAAGATATTTGATAAGAAAACTAAAGCAAATGATTTCTACATATGTGATAAATTACTGAAATGGGATTTACAGAAGAGAAGAAAAAGGAAAACATGGCAAATTTTATTTTCTATGGAAAGGAACATACATCATTTATGGTTATAGAGGTAACAATGCATTTTTCTTGAAGGAGTTAGATGGAACATATCTACCAAGTGGACCAGTCAATGGTAGAATGTTGAAGCACTATTTTTCACTAGATTAACCATTATTTCATTTGTTTTACTTTTCTCATTGTAAATACCATTGCAAATTTTAGATTGGATTGGATGATTATCTTACAAAAGTTGAAGCCCAAAGGGAAGGCCCTAAGCTTTAAAAGATATAACATCATATGTTTGAATAAAGGAGATAATAGAACGCAGTTCCAAGGCAAGCAAATTCAAAGTTTCAAGGCCATTGATCCAAAAGTACTTGACATCTCACCAAGAGATGCCATCCCCAAGTGGAGCCACTGTTAGGGTCTTATAATAATAGGGATCATAATTTTGAATTGACTATGTTAAGTTTTGTAATATTGTACATAATTTTTCTTTCTGCAAATTTTTTCCCATATTAAAAAATGAAAAGAGGTATGTCCTAAAAAGAAAAATCAAAGGACCAAAAGAAAGAAGATAAAAAAAGGATATAAAGTATGAACCCCAAAAAAAAGAAACAAAAATAGATCCTGAAAGTGTTTCACATTCAAATTCCACTACTCTTAGTTTATTTTATGCAAATAAAAATTGTGTGCAGCTTGTCCAAAATGCCACAATTCATGATGATCATACATTATAATCTTGATTCATTCATGCTTTTAAATTTCATGTCATGATAGTTAGTGAATGAAGATCTGACCAAACCATTTAATCTTGGCATATCAGTAGTTAGGTAGAGAATAAAAATGAGTTCATCAGTTTAATCTAAGACATTGGAAGTTATAAGGTTAGAATTAGTTTAGGTTGCTTATCAAAAGAAAAGAAAAGGGTCAGCAAGCTCAAATGCACCCAATAAATGAAGTAAAAAATGTTAGGGTAAATAAAGGGTAGGTAGATTACTTTCACAAGTAATGGAAAGCATTGATTGGTTCATCTCATATCACTAATATCCTCATAAACCCCCTTCCCCTTACTAAAATCCTATTTCCATTCTTGGAAGTCATTTCTCCTTGTAAAATACCCCTTTTCCCTTATTCTAACCCTTTCCCCTTCCTAAAAACCCCTTTCCCTAGTTAAAAATCCGTTTTCCCTTTGAAAATTAACTTCCCCTTTACTAATCCCCCTTTTCCATAAAAAACATGCAAAACCCACTTTTTCATAGTTTTAAATGGTTAAAATGTATCGGGCACCATTTCAAAAACCTCTCCCCGATATTATTTTAACTTATTCCTAGTGTTACACAGTAATTTGTCACCGTCCCTACCATTCCCCGTCCCGCACAATGGAGGACCCTTTTTGTGACCCATAAGCAGTGTCATGCCTTGCAAACACCATCATTGCATCCCTTTCCATGAGGACAACATTCCTTCTGTTGATCATTTCCTGACCAGACCCCTAAAAACACCTGTTTTTGGATTGGCGCTGGTAGCCCATTATGTACCCGCGCCAATGGGGGAAAATTAACACTGAGCCCGCGCCAATTGGCGCTCTGTCCCAGTGTTGTACCCGCGCCACTTTGTTTATAGAAAGTTTTTTAAAAAAAGAGGTGAAGTTTCGATTACAACAACTTCGTGGATGAGTCATCAGGAGTGGTTTCGCCTGAATAACCACGGCCTTCCTCTTTTGGCCTCTTGTTTCCACCATATGGGGAACCTCCCAAAGGATAAGGCCTCCCTTCCACTATTGTAGGGATCCCAACCTCCTCCTCTCCTCTATAAATATAGCCTTCATCCATTGATGGAAGAGAGAAGAGGCGATAGTCTTGGAAATTACAAGCTCAGTCTCTATTTCAAACTAACATTGTTGTAAGTCCTCTCTTTCCATAAAGGTGACTCAAGTAGGAGACCATTGTCACGAGACTCGGGGTTTTCCCTTTCCTTGGCGAACTGCGAACGTGGGCCCATTGGAAACCGTCAGAAGGCACGAACATTAGAACCTGGTTGTAATCTTTCTTCGCTGGTTATTTAATAGATGATTATGATTATGGTTCCACTCCGTTTTCCATCATGTTAATGCGAGTAATGTCCTTTCTGACTGATGTTTAGTTACGTATGCTGGTTTCTATGCTTGTATCTGTTCGTTTCTTCCATGTGCGGGTGTTCATCCGCGGAGATCGTGGAGGGATTGTGATCTGCCAAGGCTGAGGAACGGGGACGCTTCTTCTTCAGATCCTAGCGTTGGAATCCAGGTAGGCTTCTATCTCCAGCCTTTTCATTCGTAATTAGGAACCTACGTCATGACATTGTTTGTTTGTTGCTAGACCCCTGCTGGGCTAGTAGGGATCGCCTCTGTCCGCAGAGGGGATTTACCTCCTCAACACCTAGTATATTTCTAACATCCCGCATTTATATTCACAACCCCCTTTATATCATTTTTTAACCTATAGTTTTAAAAACCCCCCTACCGCTTATATATATCCCACCCCTTTTATACTCATTTACCCCATATTATATTAATTCTCCGCTTTAATATATCTCTGGGTCCCACTTTATTTCAAAACTCACTTTACATATTACTCCCCGCTATCATTGTAAAACCCCGTATTATATTCCCTAACCCATCGCATATATAAAATCCCCTCCCACTAACATATTAACACCTCTGAATTCATAATACCTGACCCCACCTACAGAATCCTCAACTTATCTGCCAACTCATCGATCCGCCCAATCCATCCGATTAGATCCAACAACCAATAGAGAATTTCGCACCCCTGACAGTCCAATCTTTAAAGTCGAGGGGTGGGGGGGGGGGGGCAGTGCGAAATAGGTGGTTTCACACCCTCTTCCATTTTCCATGTGGCACTCCTACAACATATCGCACCCCCCATCCTAAAAACCACTATACTGATTTTTGCGATGCCATAACTGCTAATCCATTTCTGCCCATTGTGATAAAACCAGATACTATTTGAAATCAAACCTCCATGCCATATAATTAACCACCTCTGGTCAAAAGTAATAAAACTCCCCCAAAACAATTATTCCTTTATTACTATTTATTTGACTATTGATATTTATTTGTGAAAGTTGTTTATTTGGGAAAAAGAAGCTTTTTCTGACCCAATTTGAAGCCATTCCAGACTGGAATTGAAGCCTATTTCTACCAAAACCATTGACGATTGAGAGTTGAAGCTTTGCAGACCAAGAAATCCCCTGATGGGGCCATAAACCCTTCCAAAGACCAAAACAACCATTTTTCAAGTAATCCTAAACATATAAGACCATTAAATTAAGCACAAAAAGTAATAAATTGATTAAATTAAACAAAGAAATGGCCTCCCAGAGAATTTTATCCATTAAACCTCTGCAACCACCTCTAGTAGATGTTTACCACACCCGTCTTGCTGACAGGGGATTAAAAATCAGTGATACAGTCACTGATTTCAAGCTTCTAGAGCTCCACTGCTAGAGCCATGAAAAATTCACTGATCAGGATGATGATATCCACCTCTGGGACTCAAACCTACCTAAATACATCTTCCCACAAACCTCTCAATTCCCTGAACCTATTAGACTCTGCCCGATCAATTATTTTCCTAATGAAAGAGCTCTAGTAACCCCAATCCAAGAGATTTAATTCACAATCACCGTACAATCTATAAATCAAATGTTACAAATCCAACCCAAGCCTTATGAAGGCCCAATATCCATTGAAATCCTCACTGAATTCTATATGAAGCTATACTTTCCCAAGAGGTTCCAAATATTCCAAACATTCCTTCCTCCATCAGTAGACCCCAAAAATTAATCCTCCATACTCAGCTTCCATATTTTCAGAGAGAACGAGATAGATTATCACAATGTTGTCATGTATTTTAGGGTATTTTACTAATGAATATGTAGATGCATCTATCCTAGGTTTTATGTCCATATTATGCCCAAGTCAGCCTCCAGCTTCAACCTTCGACTTTGCCCAATAACTATTAGATGAAATCCATGATTAAATGGTCAAATTAATAGAGGAAGGAGTATTTCAATACTCTTCAGTTTTGTTCCATTTTCTCTTATATTTCCAATCAGAAAGGTTTGCAGCTAGCCTCCAAAAACTGGACACAGAGGGTAACCCCCAATCTATATTCTTTCGGCCATCCTTGATCAGAAATGATTCCATAGAATTTAGCTACAAATACTTCATTGATTCATTTTTTTATCCAATTGTTAATATGATAAGAAGTAGCATTCAACCTAGAGCCAGTAAAGAGATAAATAAGGTTTTGCAATTTTTAGATCAAAGTAGAATAGGTGACTGGTATTTATACCAAAATCATTCAGAAATTAGGGTATATAGATGCCAGCGTATTCCATAAAAACTTCCCAAACACCTCCCAATGAGGTTATTTGCATTGGAATACATCAAAAAAATCATGAATTTAGATGAACTTAATTTCCTTTCAACAAAGAAGAAAACTCAGGTTAAGATTAAGAACCAGCTTGGTTCTTTTATTTGCAATAGTAGGAATGTTGGTTAGTAAGAAGACAAGTGTTTACAAGATTTAAAATTCAATAGCATTTTCAAATGGAAATATGAGTCCTTGGGAATCATAAGTAAATTAAGAGTCAAATTCAAATTAACCCCTTTTGTTCATGAGTCAAAGCCTGATGTGAAAAGTATTCCAACCAATCAGAGTTTTTGGAAAATACTTTACAAGAGGTGGATAGTAGTTCCATCCTGCATACTCCAGCCCCACAGGACTGAAATTCAAAGAGGGAAAGAGAGGAAGGCTCTTATTCTGCAGAGACTACTTCTGACACCAAATTCAAGTTAATGTACAGGAAAAGGGAAAAACTGAATCCAGAAATAGAACAAGAGGAAATACTTGACAAAATTGAAATCATTGATACAGATATAGTGGTTATATATGATGCACCTCCAATAGTTTTAGAAGAAACACATCAACCATCAACCTCCAGTGTACAAATCATTCATAAATAACATAGTGCATAGGCTTCATCATCAAGAAAACTAGTGGATAAGGAGAAAGATATAATGGAGAAGTACAAAGAAATCAAATTGAAGAATGAGGCATTGAAAGCTGTAACTCATACCCAATATTGCAAAAGAACTCCTAGTGACCAGAACATGTTACTTTTAGCCTTTGATTACAAAACTAGAAAGATGAAAATAACCTTTTTGCAACCAACATTGCAGGCTCCAAAATCATTAGCAGACTACAAGAAAACAACCTTTGAAGTTCTTACTAAATATGTACATCCCATAGATCAGATTGAGTTTCATGAAAAAGCAGGAGAAATTATCTATTCCACTATGACAAACAAGGCTTTAAGTGTACAAAAACTACATAATTCTCTAGAAAATATCAGAGCATGGGTAAAACTAGAGAAAGCTTCTTCACAAGAAAAGGATAATAGAATAAAATCACTTGAAGAATTGGTCATGGAGGTTGGATATAATCCAAAGGATATAAAAGTAGTAGAAGAGCTTATCAATAAGAAGAATGCAGACATAATTGCAGTAAAGAAACAGCTGAAATTACCTACAACAGAGCATCCACAAACTAAAGAAGTTTTGGAGAATAAAAATCAGAAGGATGAAATGATGTATCTCATCATTCAGTTGAGAGCTCAACTGAAAGATATGGAGAATGAAATGGATAAATTAGTGCAGGAAAAGCAAGCTAGCATGGAATAAATCCCTGTTACTCCCATTCCCATAGATTGAACATCAACTCCAATAGCTACAACAACTCCATTATCTACAACAGTCCCAGCTACTACAACAGTTCCATTGACAACAGAAGTTCCAGCAACTACACTAGCTACTACACCAACAACAGCATCAGCTCATCCCAATGATGCGACAAGTAAATTGATTAAGGAAATGTAGGATATGTAAATACAAACTACTGATATTAATAGACTTAAAGAACCAGTAAAAATTCTAGAATATGAAAATAAATTGGCTCAGGTAATGTATAAGGCTAAAACACAGAAATCCAACAGATTGAATGACAAGATACAGAAGTTAGAAAAGGAATCGAAATTGGAAGAGCCTTTGGCCCAAGCAAAGCAACAACTATGGGCGAATAGCATTAACTCTAATAATTATATTTGGCCCTCTATCCAAGTTATATTTCAACAGAAAGATTTGATAAAGGAAGCTAGTGAAGCAATTCAGAAATTCAAAGAAGAGCTTGAAAAGAAAATAGAGGAAGCCATTGAGATAATTAAGTTTCTAAAATCTAAAAACAAGCATGAATTAGAAGAAATTGGGATAAGTGACAGAACAGAAACAATCTTAGAGGTGAAAAAGCTAATTTCCAAGAGAAATTTGATGACATAGCTTGAGGATAAGTGTCAAACTATTGAGCTTGCAGTGAACAGAGTCATGAATAAGTTTGATGTTTTGATACAAAAAGGTCTTCCTAATCCATTAGTAATCAATGGCAGACTAATGCGGCATGAATATTATGACAAAAATATCAGGGTGGTGGCTAAAGAACATTCCAACAATTCCTCATTAAAAGGAATTCCTACAAGCAAACTACTCTTTCAAATATTTGAAAATCTCTTTTACCTCCAGCATGAGGCAAATCATATTTTTGTAAAAAGGTCTACATTTACCAAGTACACTGAAGCAGATGAGATTTACAGGAGGATGGTAAAAATAAAACTTCTAGATGAAGAATCCTAGAAAACATTGTGTGATTTACTGTCACAGGTAAAGGTAAAAAACAGGTAAAAGAGAGACACAGTTAAAAAGTAAACAGAGCATTAAGGTGAAAGAAAATTCATAAGAGTTAAAGAGTAAAAAGAGGAGGCAGATAAAGCAGTGACAAAAAATATAGGTTGAAGATGAATATAGATAAAAGATAGAGTTTAAATATGACAATCATTGTGAAAGACAAGCCAGCGAGAAAGAGTTAGCCAGTGTGAAAGACAACAAATATCAAAGAAGCAAACAATAAATCAAATATACAAGGACAAATTGCATTTAGTTAATAGGTGTCTCTATCTTCTTGAATGAAGATATTTTATTTCCCTTGAATAAATCCTAGTTGGTTTATAGGATATTTTGTATTAAATTTTTTATAAATACTTCATCAATTCGAAGTATTGAGTGTGGATTCCTGAACATTTCTATAGTTGAATTGATATGATACCAGAGGGTTTATTTCATAATTTTCAAGTTCATAGATAGGACAAGTAATAAAGGCATTTCTTTATAGGATTCATGTGTTGAGCTACTTCAGTGAAGTATATTTCAATTATTAATTTTTATTTTCTTAAGTATTCCATAAACTTGCATTTTTTCCAAATTTAAATGCTATAACAGGAATATTATTGCAGAATTTGTTTAAATACACTCTATTCTGAACTGTTATTCATTTGAATGTTTTCCTCTGATATATGGATCTGATAATCCTTAATTTCTCTCTAATCCTGATTGACCTCTTTCACCTTCCTTCATCATCTAGTTTAAGGAACCTTAATTGTTCCTTGATCCCAATTGAAAACCACTTCACCATTCAGCCTTTAAGATCTAATTTTTCTCAACTACCCTGCCCTATAAAAGTTCCTTTAGAACTGGATTCTATTATGTTTTCTTGATATATTGAATCCATATCCCAATGGAAAAGTATAAAATACAACTATCCATCTGAATCAGTAATTCCACAAACAAATCAAAATCAAACTAAATCAATCTTATATAACTAGCCTACAATCAATTAAAACAACAAAGTTAAATCATGAAGAGAGAGCCCTCTCTGAGCATTAGGAAGGCTAGATCCTAACCTCCAAAATTGGTTGATAGTTACTTCTAATATTTCTTTAAACACGCATAACAACCCTGGGAAATTTTGGAGAGATAACAAAAGGGAAAAAGGAAAAGGTAGTCCCAAGGTTTGAGGTCGCAAGGTAAAAATGGGGGAAACAAATGTAAGAAATAAGTACAAAAATGGCACCGAACACTTGGGTTTAGTTTCATTCCTCGGGTTTAGTTTCATTCCTCGCATTCTCTATCATTTTAATCAAATTTTTAGAGAAGAAATATGGAAAATTTACTTTCACTTCTCCCTTGATATGTTGGAGCAATTTGATATGATAGAGATGCACTACACTATGCCTAATGTGACATGTGAAAAATATCTTAATAATTAACACCAACTCTGCCCATGGCTCACCATTGCCTCGGAATCCCCTTGGTTCTATCAAAATATCCCTTCCTATTTTTATCCAAAAATAAAGTCCATCCCTTATCCTTAAAGTGAAAACACTTATGATATTGTTCCCCTGACAGTGGTAGATATAAGGCCTGAGAAATGGATTCTAGATTTAATGGGATCACTAAGTTTCCCACCATGGTTTTCTCCTGTGTGTAATTTTTTATGAACTCCTTAGTGATGCTCTCATTGTGTCCATTAAACTTTTGGAGGAAACCTATTAAACCAGCCTGATAAATTTTTTCTATGGTCTCTTTTTCCCAATGCTTAATCTGGAAATCTATTGGTTCTACCCTGGTAGCCATATGCTCTGAAAACCAATTTATGTAACCTTGCACTGTCAACATTCTCATTTTGAAAATAAAAATTATGCATACATATAGATCTTTTTGACTTATTCATGCATTTTGTTCATGGTGATAAGGCTTACCTCTTCTCTGATGCTCTTGATAAGGGAATGAAATCAATCTTCTTCAACATTTGTTTTCTTACAAAAACAAGCCCACTGCTTCCACAAACTGATCAAAACACAAAATTTAATATATAAATATCATAAAAACATTGTGAACATGTTTTTATTAATCTATTTCTCATTTTCTATTCTCTATTTTATCAAAATTTTATAAAAAAATAACCTCTATTTTGATGTAGACTTCTCTGTCTCTAAATTTACTGTGTAAAAAACTTTAAAAAAATAATAATTATAACAAAGTGTTCTTTTGCTCTTCGAATTCATACATAATTCTTCCTTAACAGAGACAAATTCATTATGCATTCAAACTAGAATGATTTAGGCTCACTATTTGCAAAAATATTCAACGAATGGCTCACTGTGTATATGTCAAACAATCATCAAATTACTCACTGTATTTTTCAAAATTCACTCACTGTGCAACACTATGTTTTCTTTTAAACGAAATATGACAATTCCATGATTGTATGTGGAAGAATTAAATTTCCTTTAACTGCTTTGGATCAATCCCAATATTTTCTCCGAGTTTAGCCTCGCATCCCTGCGTTTTCACAACATTGCTACTGTTAAGACTCCTCTTCGATCATCTCAGAATTCTCATGTCCTAGTAGGTGGAAGAGTTAACCTAACGGTGGAAAAGATAAGCTAAACAGAGGCAGAGAAACACATTTATAACTTGTAGTTTAACTCGTGTTCAACACAAAAATCTCGAGTTTCATTCATTCTAAATATATGTTTACCAATGAGAAAAATCTGGAGTTTGTTCTTACCTGTTCTCTTACACGAGATGTCTACAATTTTGTTGGTGTGTTTGATTAATACGATGAAAATATATCTCAACTCAAATCTTAGTAAACATCAATTCTTAACTTCTCTCCTCTTCTTATTTCTCCGTTCCTCTATTGCTATTTCTTATGCTTGCTTATCTCGGCTTAAGTTTCTCTTAACAGCCTCTGTGCATTTTCTTACTCAATTTCGTTCTTCACAGGGTGCTAGAACACATGCCTATGGTTTTCACAGTGTTTAACTTCCTTTATTTGAGTCTGCAATGGATGTGATGGTGAAAGAGTGCAATCACAGGGGTATGTTAGTTAAAAAAATTGGCGAAGGCTTCAGTATTTTCACAAGGTTTGTTTATGTCATAGCACTGTGTTTTTAATGTGTTGACCATTTTTCATGCCAACCTCTTACTCAGATGCCTTCGTGGCTTAGTTTCTCTGACCCGCACTACGTCCTTCCTCCATAGTGTCTACATACGTCCCATCACCATAACTCACATTCTTTCCTTCACTCATATCCGCCTTCATTCCTTTGCATGCCCATACCTTATTTTGTTCTTTCATTGCATTGTGTTTGCATTTCAATCGTGAGTTATGTCATTTTCATTGTTTTTTCATTTTGCATTGTGCGCTCCATAAACTTAGGTTTTTTCAATTGCATTTTCCGCCCATTTCCATACCTTATCTTATCACATGATATATGTTTTCATATGTGTGCTTATAGCTTAGGTCTTAATCTTTTATTTTTTAATTTAATTTTAAATGACCCTAGAATGGTCATGTTTAAAATTAAATTTCTATCATGACACTAACCTTTGTTTTTTTTGTAGGTCAAAAAGGATTGGAATATTGGGCCTTTAATTCTTGATCCATATGCTTAAGAAAATATTTAGGATTAATGTGCTGGTTTAAAAAATGATTGAAATGATGGTATATGGAATGATGATTAAATGTAAGAGGGTAAGTGTAGGAAAAGGGTAATGAATAGGTGATTATAATGGGTAAAATAATGAAGGTAGTGCTAGGATATAATGGAATGCATATCAAGCACTAAATTAGTCATAACAACTTCTAGAAAAAAATTTAAAAATCGAAATTTAAAGAGAAACATTTTCACTTACTGTACTTGTACTCCCATAAATTGTTTGATGTCAATGATGTCCTCTGGTCAAAGGAAGGTCGAAAATGTCTTTATTATCATAACGATGGCTCTTCCAAGATATCTTGAAATGTAGAGACTTATTTCTGTTTCATGTTTTCGCATTTGATTATTGATTCAGGAACTTTGAATGTTGATGTTGTGCAAGTCCCTTCTGAAGTTTGTAATTGATGTTTCAGGTCCCTTCTGACATGTTCTTCAGGCTTGAATATTTATGTAGTTCAGGTCCCTTTCGCAATGATTTTATAAATAATGTTTCAGGTCGCTTCTGCAGATTCTAATTTTCAACAATGTTTCAAGTTGCTTCTGTCATATGATATAGTTCCCTTCTGCATAATATTCTCAATGATATCTCAGGTCCCTTTTGCACAATATTTTCAATGATGTATCAAGTCCCTTCTGCATAATATTTCCAATGATGTATTAGGTCCCTTTTGTCATATAATTTAGGTTCCTTCTTCAATTCAACTGCTCAAACTATTTACATATTTTTATTACAAACTTCCCCCTTGCTGATGTTAATACTTGTCCTCAAGTCTTGCATGTCTTTGGAGGATTAAATCTGCAAAATCATACTAAAGTAAAAACAAAACAAAATACAGAATTCATATTGTCCAACAATTTGGTTTTCTGATATGAATTTGAGTTTTTATTGTGCCAGTTTCCTATATTTTCACAACCAAACTATTTTATTATTATTATTATTTTTCTTCTGGAACTAAGCAAGGCATATTATGCTCTTCGATTATTTCCATATCGGTTTCTGTTGAAATTATTTTCATAAAATATTCTTTACTGATAGGCTTATTGTAGACTTTAAGCCTGTGTCCATTTAGTACAAATAAAATTGATGCTTCATCTATTGTTTTTATTCTGACTGCTCCATTGTCGAAGATGTCTTCTCTCTCATATGGCCCAATCCAATGAGTTGTAAACTTTGCCTTGAAATATTTAAACTTGGAGTCAAACAATAGTGCCCAGTCTCCCTTTTGAAAAAAATTATTCTTGATTAATCGATCATGTTATTTTATTCTCTATTCTTTCACTAATGATGTATGTTTCACTGCTTTTTGTCTTATTTCATCCAGTTCATTTAATTGAATCACTCTTTGTGTTTTTGCTTCAGATAGTTCGATTCCCAACTTTGCTGCAAGTTTATATGTATGTATTTTAAACTCTATGGGTAACCGGACTTCATTACCATAAACCAACTAGTATGGACTGAATCCAGTTGTGTTCTTCCATGTGATCCTGTAGGCTCACATTGCATCCACTACTACATTTGGCGGAAATTCCGACACTTGGTTCCGACGCTTTTGACCAAATGTCAGAAATTTCCCCAAATTTTTTCCATCCCGCATGAAACCGTCGCTATAACGACGTTTATAGAAAAGTGTCGCAATACCGACAAATTGCGACGTTTGGAGGAAGATGTCGCAGTTGCGACACTATGCCCCAAAGCGTTGCTATTGCGACGGCTACCTCCAAACGTCGCAAGTGCGACACAATGTCTAAGTGTCGCAATTGCGACGTTTGGAGGCATCTGTCGCAATAGCGATGCTTTGTCCGCCGTCGGTATAATGACACTTATATGCGCGCTACATAAAAATACGAAACTTATATGTGCGCTACATAAAAATGATTTTATTGTTTCGTATCCGTCGCAATATCTACATTAACGTCTGATATCACGCGCACAATCGCCCTCCGCTCTTGCAGAACAACATTCACCCTTAGAATTTTCCCTCAGCTCTTGCAGAACAGCATTTGCCCTCAGCATTCGCCCTCAGCGTTCACCCTTAGCTCTTGTAGAACAGCATTCGCCCTCAGCTCTTGCAGAACAGCATTCGCCCTGAGCTCTTGCAAAATGGTAAGTTCTTACTGCAGGCCCTTCCTCCTATAGTAGGGTTGACTCTATTTGGGTTTTTTTGGTCAATTCCATTGGATTTTGTTAGGCTGTAGGGTTCTCTCTAGATGTCAAGAATCAAGATTCAATACCTTCTATTATCTTCATCACCCAATACAAGATTTAAATTTTTCCCAAATAAACGCTTATTAATTTGGCAGCCATTATTTCTCCCTGCTTTAAAAACCCTACAATGAAATGAAAACAAGCATTGCATTTCAACTACAAAAATCTATTAGTGTTCAAATGTACATGTGTGCTACATTAACGTCTGATATCACGCGCGCATTCGCCCTCAGCATTCGCCTTGAGCTCTTGCAGAACAACATTCGCCCTCAGCATTCACCCTGAGCTCTTGCAGAACATCATTCGCCCTCAGCGTTCACCCTCAACTCTTGCAGAATAGCATTCACCCTCAGCTCTTGCAGAACAACATTCGCCCTCAGCTCTTGCAAAATGGTAAGTTCTTACTGCAGGCCCTTCCTCCTATAGTAGGGTTGACTCTATTTGGGTTTTTTTGGTCAATTCCATTGGATTGTGTTAGGATGTATGGTTCTCTCTAGATGTCAAGAATCAAGATTCAATACCCCCTATTATCTTCATCACCCAATACAATATTTAAATTTTTCCCAAAGAAACGCTTATTAATTTGGTAGCCATTATTTCTCCCTGCTTTAAAAACCCTACATTTAAATGAAAACAAGCATTGCATTTCAACTACAAAAATCTATTAGTGTTCAAATGTACATGTGTGCATCACTTGTGTAGGGTATTCCTTTCCACTTTCACATTATCCAAGAATGTGTGCAGTATAGTTCATATTTTTTGTGATTTAGATTATCTTGAAAAAGGAAAGGTAAATTATTTCCCATGGAAAAAGAAGTTTTTCCATTTTTACTACTGGAAATGGTACAACAAAGTTCCATTTCTACTTGAAACTCCTATGAAACAAGAACCAAATAAAGGCCATGTCCTCAATGGACATCATTTGGCTTTGAAAATGGCCATTGCACCGTGTTGTTTCTTATATTACATCATGATAGTTTCTTAGGTCATTTCTTGTTTCTTGAGATGAAAAACAACCAAAGAAATTGTCAAGATCCTTTCAAGAAATAAATGACCATTTCTCAATCATATCTCAAATATTTTTTATTTTATTCAGTGGTTGCTTACTTTGAGAGAAATTTGACACTTTTATAAGGAATATAACATAAAAACACAAAATGGGAAGGAATTGATGAGGTAGATGACCTTTAGCTGTTGTCAATTAAGAATTTATAATACACGATGCATGTTCTGTACTAAAAACTAGATTCCTTCCTGGAGTTAGGACACAGAGTATTGAATCAAATTTTTAGTTTCTAACTTCTTGTATTGGTTCATCAATCTTGAAATTCAGACATTGCATGTCTTCATTGCTTCATGTTTGAATAATTTGCATCATATCGTACTATAGGAAATTAGGAATTATGATTATTATTACTTTATGGATCTGTTAAGTTACTTTTAAGTTTGCATGGTTTAGTGTGAAATTATTCTTGTGTGCCCCTAGGCCCAGGTGAAGGAATTCCAAGGACTGAGAACCATAGTTTTTAAATGGTATTGTTTCTTATACCCAAAAACCCCTCAACATCACTTCTTATTAGTTCTTAACAATAGTGTTGTAAACAATTTGAGAATTGATATAGAAAAATCTTTCACTTCTCAAGATAAATTCCTAAAGCTAAATTGTGATACCATGTGTAATTCAATAGCCCCATTGTCACCTCACCAACCTCTTTTCACTTCGGGCTAGCTCTCCTCCAACTCAAGGGGGGTTCTCCCTAGTAGATGTTAGGGATCTAATGGCCCAACCAAACCAAGTCAAGAGACCCCTAACTCTCTATGTTTACTACTATCATTCAAAATATTGAACAATAGGGTCAGACATGCATCCTGAAGATAAAATTGCCAGGGTATTTTTGGGTAATTTCAAAGAGAAAGTCCCCAAACACATATAATCTAGAAATTATAACGTGATTTAAAACATTAAATATCAACAAAATCGTTTAAAGGATATTGAAAGGAAAAAGGTGATGGAAGATATAAAGTGCCTTACTTAAATGCTCTAAGGATTTTTCAATAGTTCCTCCAAAAGATTCACTTCAAAGCCCTTCAAGATCGTCTCCAACAATGCTATACCATCAGCTTCAACAATGTTGCTCCAAAAATGTCCTCAAGGTCTTCACAACAAGTTTACTAGAAGTTGCTCCAAAAATATATTCAATAAGGTCTTCATTGTCAACTCGTCTCTTGTTTGGGTGCCTTAATGTGCAATGACATGTTTCCAGGACTGAATTCAATGCAAGGCATATTTGAAACCCTAACTCTGTCTTCCGGTGTCTTATTAGAAATTATTTCAGTTTTCATTTTGTGTTTTCAAGTTAGATATTGTTTTCAAGTTTTTACATTTATAATTTTATTTCAATGTGGAAGACTGATCAGAGCAGTGCAGGAACAACCCCGAGACGGGATGATCGTGGAAAGAGGCCAGCGGAAGAACATGTAAAGTGCCAGAATTGCTCTATCTTCAGGTATTTTAGTTATTTACATAATTGAAATAATATTAATTTTGTTCAAATATGCAGACACCTAGCCATGGTACGCCCGATGATTCCCTCTTTGAGGAAGAGCTTTCTTCATCCCTATCTCCAGTGTTCTTGTTGCGAAAAAAGGCACGAGATGCAAGGTCAGAATTTAATACTTTGATAGACGTGCCTCAAACACCTGAAACAGAAGAGAGGATAAAACAACTTATGAGCCAGCTAGAAACATATCAGGTAATAATAAAAATTCAAAAGGATATTTTTTTTGTTCTACATGAGATGAATTTTGATAGTTTGATTTTTAATTTTTACATTGACTAAACTAACAAAAAGTCCTTTTGTATGTAGCATTTTCTAGCACTTGTTGAACCTGATGTTGGTGGTAGTGGGACACAAGGGCAAGAGATTGCCCAACAACCCTCTCGTACACCTTCTACTCCTTTAGGTGCCAACCAAGAAACACATCGTCCCCAAGCAAACACCCACCCAACCGCTGAACGTGTTGGCAATGATGAGGCTGATATGGCCAACTACATTATTATGTTTCCTGGAGCTACACGTGTCAGCTCCATAGGGACCATTAATGGCACGTTGTTGGTGAACGATGAAGGTGTCCCTATAAAGAATGTACAACTCCCAGGTAAATTTTAATATTTTAACTATTTCATGTACTTTATCTAAAACATATTTATCATGATTTTTATTTTTAAATTAATGATAATATCTTCTTCTTTTTTTGGTTTTATTCTGTGTAGGAAACAATGAGTTCTACAGGATTCCGGAGAGCCATGCGTTGGTAATTTTTGGCCCAACCATATGTACAGGGTGGAAT
Source organism: Pinus albicaulis (assembly GCA_034641835.2). Classification (NCBI taxonomy): domain Eukaryota; kingdom Viridiplantae; phylum Streptophyta; class Pinopsida; order Pinales; family Pinaceae; genus Pinus; species Pinus albicaulis. The sequence goes on from JAXQQM020067992.1 coordinate 16,261, forward strand.
TCCCAGAATTCCAACCTGAAAAAAAAACTTCTAGATTATCTGGAAGCCCTTTTTGGGGTCGGCACATTTGACAGAACAGCAGTGGCTCGCGTAGCCGGCAAATATTTGAAATATACCAGGACACCTATAGGACGCAATTGAAATTTAACCCTAGATATGAGTGTCCTCTCTTAGTTTCAGAGAGTGAGTGGAGAGCACTCATCCATGATGGAAAAGAGAAAAGGGCAAAGAAAGAAGGAAAAATGCCAACTGGACCCGCAAGGTAAATTACAACTTTAATTCAATAACTTTAATTTTCTCTATGTCTAAAATAAAAGTGTGCTACGTCATATCTGACTTCAATCTTTTGATGCTAGGTTGCCTGACACCTCAAAGGCAACCAAAGCTAGGATTGAAAAAAAGGGCCATCACAAGCTAGGCCAGGGCGGCTACTTGAAATTAGCCGCAAGAATTGTAATTAAGTAGATAAACATCTTATAATTAATTGTATCGCCTTCCAACATTTTTGTAATCCTATCAAATATGATTAAAAATACACAATCATATGTAATGTAGGGTGATGACTTCGAAACAGAAACTACAGAGGAAGATAAAAATATCGCTTTCCATTTTGGCTATCAAGCCGTAGTTGAACGTCGCAGAAGCTTGGGGCAGGTCCCAAGATCCAGAATGCCTGATAAGGTAAAACATTAACCTTTCAATATGTTTGTTTTCTTCCATAAATTTAATGTCTAACAACTTTGTTTAAATCAGGGGAGCAGCACTACCAACGAGGCAAATAACCCAGTTTTAGAGCCAGATGTAGATGATCCTCACGTGCAACCTGATCATTGTAGTGGGGACCAGGCCGACAATGCTACTATCAGTGAGGGCCGTGATGGTAATTAATTTCCACTTATAATTTTTTCTAATTATACCTTGATGGTTGTCCTTACAACATTTTTTGTTTAAATGACAGAGAATGTTTCCCTTGAGGATCTTACCACCAGAGAGGAAGACAGGGCAACAGTCCCAACGACGACAACTGGTGCACCAAGTAAATAATCTCATTGCAATTTTTTTTATTAATATTACCGAACTAGTTCAATGATATTTAAAAAATGACAATTAAAATTTAATATTATCTGTTTTTGTAGGCGATGCCCCGTCACTGGATGAGACCAGACATCGTGACTACGCAACTAGGTCAGCGCCGACAACTGGTGCACCAGGTAAATAATCTCATTGCAATTTTTTTTATTAATATTACCGAACTAGTTCAATGATATTTAAAAACTGACAATTAAAATTTAATATTATATTTTTTTGTAGGCGATGCCCCGTCACTGGATGAGACCAGACATCGTGACTACGCAACTAGGTCAGCGGCGACAACTGGTGCACCAGGTAAATAATCTCATTGCAATTTTTTTTATTAATATTACCGAACTAGTTCAATGATATTTAAAAACTGACAATTAAAATTTAATATTATCTGTTTTTTTAGGCGATGCCCCGTCACTGGATGAGACCAGACATCGTGACTACGCAACTAGGTCAGCAGTGTGGGTCGAAAGGCACGAAACAGGAGTAGAGCACGATGATATTGATGATGTAATTAGGAGCTTTAGAAATAGGAAGAAGAAAAATAAAATTTGATAATGTAAAATATTGTATTATTATAAGACAAACATTACCATACTTGGAACGTTTTTTGCGTTATATAAAAAAAATCATTTATCATACTATTTTTATGTCAAGCATTAATTGAAATGTTTCCTTGCGTACATTTTGTTGAATTGTTTCTTTATTAGTTATTGAATATTTTTTTTATGCTCATGAAAGTAAAAAATGAAATATAGATTGGGTATTAGGGAATTGAGAGTGATGTGAGGGGGAGGGGAGGGGGGGGGGGGGCTTCCAAATTCACGTGGTTGGCCTTTTTTAGTAGAGAATAATTTATTGGAGCAATCTAATCTTGGAGCAAACCACCCTCGATCCAGCGTAGCAACAAAAAAGTCACTGTTGACTTAGTTGCTACTCTTCGCATCGTCTGAGGCTTTGCTCCAAGTTCATGCGACTCCAATAAATTGTTCTTGAAATGAAGAGGAGCTTATTCAGGTATGTTTTGACATTTTCAACATATGTTCTAACATTATCATAAGAATGCATCTTAGAGTAAAAAATACTACATCAATTACTTGTATTTATTGTATAGATAATGATGGATTTGACGACTCTCGCAAGCAAGTGGTGTACAAATCCTCTTGCATCATGAGCAATACAACTTGTCAACCAGGGTCATGTCCAGGATATTTTTGCTTGTGTGCTTGACCAGGTTCGTAATGTCACATTTTGTAAGTTCCTTTACAGTTAATATGGAAAACCTTTGCAACAAGAAAAGGTATGAACATATTACATAGACCATCAAGTCAATCATGAAATATGACACCTATTGGTATAGGAGTATAACACTAACTATGTTATCACTCAGATTTTCCTTGAAGTTGTAGAGAAGAGGAAAGGGATCCGAGATAATCACAAACCAATCTTTTAGTTACAGATTCTAGCCAATCTGTACCCAAAGAGGGCTCTCTCTTTAAAATTTAGCTTTGTTTTAAAATATATTAGGCTAATTCTAAAGTTCAAGGGTTTTGATTGAATTTAGGTGGTGGAATTCGATAGCTGAGGGAAAGATTGAAGTAATTCAGGCCATTGGGCTATGGAGTCAAAAAGATGGCTTCACTAGATTAAGTTTCTAAACAAAAGATGGTTTTACAGGGCAAGATAATCAAACAGAGAACAATTTTAGATCTTTAAAGCGAATGAGATGGAATTAAAATGGATGAAAGGCAATTAAGAATCTTTCAACACATTCAAAGAGGGAAATTGAGTGATTATCAATAAAGAGCATTCAAGTATTCTTTACTAAATAATAAAAATGCTTAAACTAGTAAAACAGGAGCAATTAAGAATTCACTGTTTAAAACCAGTTTAGAAGAAAACATTTAGAATAACGATGATTAAAATCAAATTACACTTAATCACTTTCTGATTTACTCTTTTTCATTAGCTATTCAGAAATGAAAACACAGTGATATGATAAACATATATAAAGACTTTAAAACACAAGAGAAAGATGACTTATTGATCCGTAGTTTGACACATGAATCCTGTAAAGAGTCTTTCGCATCAATTCATCATCTAGCAAGCCACAAAAAAATTCTCCAACAGCTCTTTATTCCGAAAAAGTCAATATTACAACAAAGTATAAGAATCCACCCTCAATACTCTAATTGAGGGAGTATTTATACAAAAAATTATCAAAAATATCTCATAACAAATTGAGATATAATCTAGGGTGACTCATGAATAAGTTACAATAAAAATAGAGACAAATGGTCTCGTAGATAAGATAAAAAGTAACTGATTTTGTGTTGTTTCCTTCTTTTGAGAATGTGCTGGAGGCAGGCCCTATGTTTTGGCCTGTTGCAGTCATCCTCAGTAATTCTTTTCTAACTGCCTTGCTTTACTGATACTCTTTGTTTTCACTGATACACTTTGACCTCTGTTTATCCTTTTTATCATGGTATACTGTAGTAAATAGGCAAAATTTCATATAAGGATAAATTTTACAAAAGCTCCAACAATTCTTCCCACCATTTATCTTCTGGTATTCTGGTCCGTTGAAGTTTTCTCAATGTTTCATCAGCCTCAGTATATCTGAAAAAGGTAGGCTGAATTGGAAACAAATGTTTTACTTCATGCTCAAGATAAAACAAATTTTCCAATCTGTCATGAAGATTTCTTCCTGTTGGCAATGCTGCTTCTGATGTACTGGTTGAAGAATTGGCCTGATTGTCAGCATACTTGTCCAATTTTTCAACATAGCTTTCAAGGTCCATTAGTTTATCCTATGAAACTATAGGACTGAGCAATCCGTTTTTCAACAAAATATCAAATCTTTCTCTGAAGGCAATGATTTCTCCTTGCATATCTGAGCACCTTCGTTCTAGATTCTGCATAAGGGTTCTCTTAGTAAAAACTCTTTTTATTTCCAAAATTGTTCCGGTCCTATCCTGAATACCAAGTTCTGCAAGTTGGTGTCTGTTTGAGTGTTTAGACACTGCATGAGTTGATTGGCTTCCTCAGGCCTATTTCCCAATTCTTCTCTTGTACTTTGAACTTCTTCTATAGCCAATTTGACTAAATCATTTTGTTCATACATAATCTGAATTGAAGACCAGACATCCTTTATTGATTGGATAATGTTTTCCCAAAGAATTTCATTTATTTCCTTTAAAGGTTTCTCCAATGTGAGATCCTTTTCCAATGCTTTAACCAATTTTTATAATCTTTTGACCTCTCTTGTTTTATCAGCAACACTCATTTTTGAGAGATCATCTCTTTGTTCTAAATTAGTAAGTTGTAACTTTGTGTGCTGGAGTTCTGTTACTTGAAGTTTCAATTCATTCATTGACTTTATTAATTCTTCAGAACTCAAATTGGAAGTATTTACTTGTGATAGCTCTGTTGGCTGACCTGTTGTGGATGTACCTATACCTGTAATTGCCTCTGTTGTTGATGCTGGAATAGTAGACTGCTTGTTCTTTAATGCCTGTTCAAGCTCTTTTTCTGTTTAATTTAGTTTCTCATTCAGTTTCAAAATCATGTCCATCATTTCTTCTTCATAATTTATCTTTATCATCTCTTCAGTTTGTGGATGTCTTGAAGCTGGCAATTTCAACTGCTTTCTCAAAGCTGCAATATCATAATCTTTTTTCTTGATTAGGGCCTCTATACCTTTGACATCTTTAGGATTGTGACCCAATCCAATGATTATTTCCTCCAATGTCTTTATCCTGTTGTCTTTGGCCTGAGAAGAGGATTTTTCAAGCTGCAATTGTGCATTAGTATTCTCCAAAGAATCCTGCAACTTCTGAGTTGCCATTGCTTTATCGGTCAGAGTAGAATAGATCATTTCACCAGTCTGCTTATGTAACTCAATCTGATCTAAAGGATGAATATCCTTTGCTAAGACTTAAAAATTTGTTCTAATATAATCTGCAGCTGTTTGAGGCTGCTGCACTTTTGGTTTGAAGTGACTCATTGTCATTTTTCCTTGCTGAATTTCATAAGCTGACATCAATCTTTCTTGATTCTTAGGAGCCATCTTCAAATACTGATTGTAAAACTGGAGTCTTAGTGGATCATTCCTGGATTTTATATTGATAAATTCTTTCTTTATATCTCCTGCATCTTTAACTGGTGGTTTGAAAGAAGATATTTCAACACTTTGTTGCTTTTGCAGCTCTTTTCTCTGTAAAGTAGTGGATGCCCCACTGATTGTACCTATTTGTTGACTATCCAAATCTTCTCTCTGGCTATCAGGAATTTCCTGAACAAAATCTACTTCTGGAAGATGATTTAATTTTTGTCTTTTATCATGAGGTTGTTCTGAAGATCCACCAACAGGGGTAGCAACTTCAACATCTCTCTTCTTGCCTTTTTCTATATTGATAGGAGTTTGTAAAATTGAAATTTCTGGCTCATTGATCTGAATAGGAGGAATTTGTACTTGACCCTGTTCTTTAGAAGTCTCAGGTTGCTCTGTCATTGTGAATTTTTCAAATACTTGTATGTCTGGCTCCTTTTCTTTTCCTTTAGATTGTGATGTGGCCAATGCACTGATCTCCTGTAAATTTTGCCGAGAAGTCCCTGCAGAAGAAGGACCAATACCTGGTATCTGCACCTGTCCAAAAGAGTCTAGGTCAAGTATTTTCTCAAGGTCTTTCATTACATTTTCAACATTGACCTGCTCACTATCCTGTTCTACCAATGTTCCTTCCATCCATTCATCCATATTGGCATATTGTTCAATTTCTGGAATTTTTTGATGAATGTATGGTGATAGTTTATTTTTCATTCTTCTATCACAGATAAAGCTATTTGGGTCATAAGGCACCCAGTAAAAACTTTTTTGTAATCTGAGATATTCTTCTAAGATTATTTCTGCTTCCTTTCCAGCATCTCTAGAGTTACAAACAAAGGGACCTAATTGACTTTTGATCCTGAGTTGAGCCTTTTTCTTTGCATTGCAGAAATGAACTATATCTGAGTTAATCATCTGCCTGAAATAATCTAGTGCAAAGAGTCTCATGGGGACATATTTGGGCAACTTGAATGGGCACAATTCACATCCATATATTCTGATCTCAGTGTGATTTTGATACAAGTACCAGTCACCTACCCTATATTGTTTTGAGAGCTATAGAATTTTCTTGATTTCATTATTGACTCTAGGAGGGGAAACTCTTGTTAAAAAAGTGGTTGCAGGGTGTACAAATAGGTCAATAAACTCATTATAGGAGTAAGGAGAATCAGAGGAATTATGGGTGATGGCAGACCAAAATATCACAGACCTAGGATTTCCTTTGGCATCAAGTTTCTGAACATGGAAAGGGAAACTTTATGATTGGTAATAAATCATGAGATGATATATAACAGAAGAATATTTGAACACTTTTTCATTCTCAAATCTCATGAATTGATCATAGATTTTATCAGCAATGTAGGATGAAAAATCATACTTGACAGCAAGGGACTGTCCAGGGGTAAATATAGACAACAATACTAGGGTTAATTGATCAACATAATCACTAGTATTGAAACCCATGATAAAGGATATCATATTTAGAATAAGCCTGCCCACATTAGTGAAAAAAGTATAACCATAGGGGGGAGGGCCTTTGGGTTGATGCTCTGGTAACATGAAGGTTTGAAAAATGCGATTTAACTCTTCATGGGACAAATTGGCAGACTTTTCAAGTAATTCTCCCATGGACAGGGGAGTGAGGGCTTGACCAGGTTGAAATTGCAGCATTTCATTTATCAACTGAGTAGTGATTGGGAAAAGGATGTTCTGACTCAGGGACAAAACTGCTCTTTGATTGGGGTCATAGTTTGCATGGCAGTAATGAATTAACTCAGGAAAAATATGGACTAAGGGGAGAAGATAATGGGGAGATTGGATTCCCATAATCCAATAATATCAGAACCGTTTATAAAGTTATCTCTGTAGCAGCAAAAGGTTCGAAGAGGATTATCACTAAGAACAAGGTCTTTAATTTGAAAATCTCTATCTACTAGGGGCAGATAGTCTAAATCTCTGTGAGGGGCATTCAAAGGTGCGACATTCAGAGCCACTGGAACCTCGATTTCTAGTTCTTGTGGATTCAGAAATGAATTTCAGGTTTTTGTGAAGAACAAACACAATTACAAGTTTTGGGAATGCAATTTACAATTCTGGGGATTGAGCAAGACCAAATTGAACTCTGTTTCTGTCTTTCGTACGGAATTTAAAACAAAAGCTAGGATTTCACAGAGTTTTAATGGGAAATGGGGTAAATACCTGTTTTTTGGGAGATGAACAGAGATTAAACAGGTATAGGCTATGGCGTACGAACTCTGGATTACTGGTATGCAATTATCTTCAGCAAAATACAGTTGATGGCACTTGACAGTTTGTTTTTGAAATTCTCTGCATGAGACTTTGGTCATTCACAGAATAATGAAAATGACAAGGGCAAAATTGTTTTATTCACAAATTCCAAAGGGTGATGGGTTTTTATTTATTTATTTAATGGATGACGTCAGCAGGTACGGAGGATGAGTCACGGGAGGCAAGCGATAAGCGGTTTCCATCGCACCGCTTTTGGGGAAAAGTGGTTTTGGGCGGAGGGCGAGCGATTCCATAGAATGATTGACACGTGGCATGGCACTGTTTGAAAACCGCCGGGCCATCGCGCGTTATTGTTTGGACGCGGATGGCTAGCGATATCATTAATAACCGTTGATCTCAAATGGGTTGATCGAACGGCGATGGGGACGTGGAAGTGATGGGGATTTAATATAGAGGGCCCGACGCAATTAAACGTTAATTAATCTCATCGGGGGGAATCTAATTGGCGGAGTTAATTAATCGTGAGGATTAATCAATTTGTTTATAAAAATGCAGGAAAGTGATTGGGAAATGATTTAACCAAGGTTAGCGGTTAAGGGAGGTATTGGGGATTTTACAAAGGGTTTATAGTTTTAACCTTGGGAAAGGGATTCGAGGGATTAAAATACACAGGGGAAGAATTATTTTTGTATTAAAACACGTAATAAAACATGTTTTAATTATTTTTTCAATATACTTTTATTATATGATAATTAAATCAAATTAATCTAATTACCATAGGGGGCGGAATTTAATATTACGATATATTTAGCCAAAGGGGGCATAAAGTGGGTTTTTTATTTAAACATGTGGGAATAAATAACTTTGGCTAAAATTTATTAATGGTTTTTTGGGGATATTATATAAAAAGGAGTTATATATAATGGGAGAAGGTTATTTTTGTAAGGATTTAATACATAAAATCAATGTTAATATGACAAGGGGACAATGTAAACTCAAAATACATTAATATAACTAAGAAAGTGAATATTTAAAAGCAAATTGCATTATAATCACTTCATCACTTAGACTTAGAATAAAATGTGATTTTGAGGGTTTTTAATGAAATAATGCATAATTTTCCTAAGTAAAATGGGATTTTACTTAGGAAAAGATGTTTATAAATGAGTGAATGTTTCAAGTACTTAGGATTTTCCAATTATTGGGCCGAGGGCCCGGTCCCTCCAAAAGTCAAGGAAATGCCTTGAGCCCCTCTAATTTTCAAATACCTTAGTACTTAGGGGAAATTAGTGAAATATTTAGGGGAAGATGAGAAGGGAAGTTAATAACTTTGACTTTTCTTTGCTTTGAATTTCTTCCAATATAGTGTCTGCCTTTGCACTTTGTGATGAAAGTAAATATTAACACATTTAGAGTCATTGTCCATCACATGCAATTCTGCAACATCATCTACCTACCCTACCTACTTTACTTTACCATTTTTTCTTCTTTATTAGGGTGCACTTAGACTGGAAAACCCTTATCACACTTTCTTTTCTTTTACATGTAGAAATATATCTAAGTCTAACCTTATTACATCCAAGGGCTTAGATTAAGCTATTGAGCTCATTTTATTTACTCTACCTATCTACTTATCTGCCAAGATTAAACAGTTTGGTCAGATTTTATTCTCTATCTCTAAAACATGAAATTGAAATATGAAATAGCCAAGCTTAAACTGTTTGACTATTCATAAATTGTGGCATAGGATACAAATTGAACACAATTTTATTTATTACATAAGAGCAAAAAGTAGTGGGATTTAGACTTGCACACTTTCCTTGGCCATTCTTTTGGTGGGGTTCATTTTCTTTTACTTTTTCGGCCATTTTTTTTCTTTTTACCCTTTGATTTTTCTTTTAGGGTATACCCTATTTACATTTTTTAAATTTTTTTGATTTTTTGATAATATGGAAAACCTTTGCAAAAAGAAAAGGTATGAACATATTACATAGCCCATCAATTCAATCATGAAATATGACACCTATTGGTATAGGAGTCTAACACTGGCTCCACTTGGGGATGGCTTTTCCTGGTGAAAAGTCAAGAACAGTAGGTCAGTTTTCCTCATCCATTGACCTTGGTGAACCTGTAAATGTCTTCTGTCTTCTACAAACTGAAATCTGATCTGAAACTAAAACAACACACAAAAGTTTTCAAACCAACTTAATGAAAACTAACTGAAAATTGAAAACTAAAAAAAAAAATGCTCAAAATTATGAGCTTATTGGCACTCATCTACCTACTCAATCTACTAAAAAAATTATTGAATCAGGTAATTTTTATAGCATCATTTTTCACCCTCATGTGATTCATGATTGTCTTTTTTGGCCTTGGGCACCCATTCCCACATAATCGAATAAAATTTCATAAAAAACAATGTTTAAAATCCCATACGCAGGTATGCCCAGACTTTTCCGCGTGTATACGCGAGTCCATATATACTTTTCCATGTATGCCATTAAAATCATTAAAAAAATATATAAAAATCCCTATTTTTGAGGCTGGGTTGATGGTTATTCCCGTAATTCAACCACCCCAGCCCATGGCCAACTGTTTCCAATAGATTGAAAATACTTTGAGGGAGTATAAAAGCCCCTCACATGCATGGCCTAAGGGAGAGAGAAATTTATAGACATTATACTCTATTGGAGCCCCAATTCAAGTCTGATTTCCCGTGCCTCTTGCACTTCCTATATTTTTACAGGAAACCCTTGTTTCCTAGAGATGTTCATCAGTTTATATGTCATCTCGTGTGCACAAGTCTTGAAAGTATCCTAGCGAGGCAAGGGCGGGACGGATCCAGACGATGGTTTGTTCGAAGACCGTGGAAGGATTCAGGTGATCTCTCCACCTTACTATTATTGTACATGCTATTCGTAATGAAGAAGAACCATCTTGTTCCTGAATTCACGTGTTAATATATGCTTGCATATGTGAAAAGATTATTAATTAAGCATTTATTATTGTTTATATGATGTTTCACATGGATTACACTGACATTTAGGAGAAATATATGTTGTACAACTAGATTTCCGTGCATGTTCCTTCGTGATTTCTAGGTTGAAGAGGAAGAAGGGTTGTTGGGGGTTTGGACCCCACGGGATCTATGTCAAACTTAGGACCTACGAGTGAGTTCTACAATCGATGTTATCTAGTTTTCAGTGTACAAGTGTGGTTGTGTGAGTCCTTCTTGAATAGCGTGCCCTGATCTGTGGAGGTTTTGACCCAACAACCTCTAGGGAGTTATTTCCCGAAACAGAACTAGCGACTCCACTGGGGATCACATTCTTGTGATTCCCCTGTTGGGTGGTTTCAGTTGTTTTAAAGGTTTCCAACAGTTTTAATCATTATTTCTAGTCCAGTTAGCTTTTTCTCAGTCAGACTAAAGACTTGGTTCTTTAGCCAGGCTTGATCATTTTTTATTTTTCATTATTTACCTTTCCATACGCGAGTTTGCCTGTACACAGTCACGTATACACGCAGTTTTTGTTAAAGGAAGTCGTGTATACGTGAGTTTCCTTTGACACAGTCGCGTATGCACGCTTGTTGCAAAACTGATAAGTAGCGTATGCCTGGGCAAATTTTGAAATTTTTGATTTCTTGACTTTTTGGTCTTGTCTGCCTATGGAGACTTGTCTCTGCAGTGTCCTTATAGTCTCTGGATTGCGTTGATAGTGGTTATTGGTCTTTTTCTCTCTTGTTTGGTTGAAGACTGGCTCATTTGGCAAATCTTGTTTTTTAGTGCTTGCATTTCTGGTTCAAGTACCAAGATCTCTTTCTGGAGATTCTTGGTTGTTCTGCTTTATCAGGACAAAGAGCTTCTGCTCATATGCTCTTTCCTCACTTTATGTTTTGCTTTGCACTTTAATTTTTGCCTACTTTTTGGTTGGTTTTCTTGATTTCATTTGACTAGGTCTTGTCGCAATTTTTGAAGAGTCAGTTTTGGTTCTTTGAAGTTTTGTTTTCTGCAAGTTTGTTCTATTCTTCTAGGCTGAGTTACTGAGTTTCTTGTCTTCCTTTTGCTCGTATAAATCTTGCTACTAGTTGGCACTATAAGATTTAGAGCATTTTTGTTAAAGTTTGTGCTTGAAATTTGGAGATTATTTGGCTTGGTAATTGGATAGTTTTCTTGGTCTCTTTGAAGTCTTCTTTTATCAAATTCAAAAAGCTCAAAAACATTTTGTTTTGCCATTGCTTTTGTTTTACATTTTTGTTTTGGTTTCTTTTTGTCTTTTGAAGCCTTGTTGAGATTTCTTACCTTCGGTTTCTGACTTGATTTGGGAAAGGAATTTTCATTGTTTTATTTCTCTTATTCCAAGAATATTGTGGTGTCTTTATACTGGGAGTTTCTGATTTAGGAAATAGCTTTGTGGACAACCAGAAAAGTGATAGGACTGAAGGATTCTTTGAAATTTCTCTTTTCTTTGGTAGATTTTGCATCTTAGAATTGGCATGCTCTTAGTAATTTGCATTAGGTGCATTTGAACATTTGTAGTATTTTTCATAGTTTTTGCAAGTGTGAGTTTGATATATGAAAAGAAAAAAAATATAGTCCCGTAGAACCTGTGTAGAAATTTCTTTTCATCGAAAGGCAATTACTGCATCTGCATGTATTTTGGTTTTCATTAATTTCTTTTCTACGTCATAAGACATCACGAGTTTCATTTCCATATTCCCTTGACTTAATATAATAGCCAACTAAAATAAGCTCATTAATTTAAAAACAACTAGCAAGTTTTTTATTAAGTGTCATACATCAACTAGCTAGGTTGTAGGACCTTGGATTAGGTGAGTGGAGAGTTAACTCTCCAAGGTCACTCAAACTAAAACATAGAAGTTTATTAAATGAGTGAAATCCAACACCGTTAGGTGGACCGAGAAAGCTCTCCTCCAGAGAGTCAAGCACGAGGGGAAGTGAAGGTTGAGACGAGAGATACCCCCTCTCTGATTTACTGGATCTTGCCTTAAGACCGTTCCGCCCAGCTGCTGACACAGATTGGTGCCCATAGTTGCCATTCCTAGGTTCCACACAGGTGACTGCGGGGGCGAATACCCGTGGTACGTAAGGCAGACGTCATATCACTTCCAGCAATACTTATGGAGGGTGCCCCGGCGAAGCTTGGGTACTTGCACCGGCAAAGGCTGTTGTTAGGAGGTCGGCGTAATTGTTTCTGTTACCTTCGCTAGTAGGCCTGGGCCGTAATTATCCCAGACTACTTTCGGGAGGTCCTATTTTTCACTTTCTTGTATTTTGATGTCCAGTCCTAATCACCCGGAGCGGAAATACCTGAAGGCTGCTTGCTTGGTTGCATCCTAGGGATTTTTGTAGTGAGTGCTCTTTGCTCCTAGCTTTCCTAGCTTTATACTTTTTTGAGTCTAATTAATCTGTTAAAGTGGCTGATCAAGCGCCTCGTCGATTGAGGAGAGTTCGGGGGTTGTCTCTCGAAACTATTGAGCCTTCTTCAAGAAGGCGTAGGAGTAATATAGCAGGTGAATATCACCCTGTGGTATATGACGTAGTGGAGAGAGATCCTCCGCAAGGGCTTGAAGGTTTTGTAGTTGGTTCCGATGTTGGTTCCGAGAGGAGCGCTCCGCTCACCTTGAGAGTCTTATTTCCGCGGGAAGAAGTAGTAGAAGTAGAGGAAGTTTCTTAGCTTTCTGAGTCACTTCCATCTCCTCTTCCTCCTTATTATCCGTTTGTTGTTGAGTACATCGGACCTAATTCAGAAAGACTGGAAAGTACTTATCCATATTATTCATACCTTTCGATGGCCACGACTGGGAATGCGGCTTTAGCTGTGAGTGTTGCAGGCATTCAAACTCCTACTTCAGTTGAAGGAGGAGGCACAATTGCTATATCTTCGATTGCTTTTAGTACTGTTGTGTTTGGATTTGGTTTCACCCAAGCACATGCTTCTCAATCTGGTCCCTTTTGTTTTGGAATGCCCACTAGTGGGATTCCTTCGTTTTCCTTTTCCGCTGCTGCAACTGCGTCTACACCCATGTCTTCCATGGCTAGTGGGTCAGCTTCTTTTCAAGGATTCCCCTTTGGAAGTGGGCATATTCCTAGTTCGAATCCTTCCTTAGGGTCTTTTCCTTTTACTTCTCAGACTCAGAGTTTTAACCCTTGGTCTGGAGGTCAGAGTTCGACTACCTTTACAGGTTGGAACCCTGTATTTACAGCAGTGGGGGCAGGGAATCAGTTCTTTGCTGTTCAACAAGGGAATGCTTCTTTCCCTTCGTTGAGTGCTTATCAGAATTTTTCCTCTCTTTCTAACGCTTGGAACCCCTATCAGGGGCTTTCCTCTTCATTCATTACTTTGGGGGGGGGAAACTGGTCTGGTCTTTGGTAACTCTACATTGGGAGGGGGTCCTTCTCCAAATGTTGGGTCTGATGGCCCAACATTTTCTACGAGTTCTTTCTGGCAACCTGGTGCCTCATCAAATCCAGGTTATTCTTTTCAGAATGTTGGGAATTCATCCAACCAAGGATGGAATCCTCAGGCTCCTCCTTGTTTACCTTTTCTAGAAACGTTAAACTTTCCAGATTTGTCGAAATTGACGAATGATCCGATCCGATATAGTCCGGGGTGGCCTCCGATTCCTACCAAATTACCTTCAAACATTCCAAAGTTTGAAGGCAAGAATGGAGAGGACCCGATTGATCATATCACCACTTTCCATTTATGGTGTTCATCTAACTCCCTGATCGAGGATTCGATTAGGTTGAGATTGTTTCAACACACCTTAACTGGAAATGCTGCCAAGTGGTATATTGAGTTAGCTGGGGGCAGTTTTGCTACTTTTGGAGATATGGCTACTATATTTTTAAATCATTTCCAGTTGCATGTCCGTTATGATGCTGGGACTGAACTCCTAGCTAATTTTAAGCAGGACGACGCAACCCACATTTCTGATCATATTCAGGAATGGAGGAGAAGGAAGAGGCTTATTAAAGCTTATATTCCGGGAGAATTCCTTTTGGAATGGTTTTTGAAATCCTTGCAGTCAGATATTTCTAAGGATGTATCCCTTTCAGGGGTATTTTCTAAGGAGCAGGCTATTTTTATGGCCCAACAACTTGAATTGATATATTCTCAGTCTGGTGTCCTTCATAAATATTTGCCTAATTCTCCTCACTCCAAATTAGACATATCCAAGACTAAACCCGGTCCTCATGGTGATGGACTTATTGGGTCGATCAATAGTGGTGCAGCTAACCTACTTAGTCAATTGCAGCAGTTCTCTATACAATCTGCTTCTTCTGGTCAGGCTGTGCCTGTTGAGTCATTGCCTTCTCAATCGTTGTCGATAAATGCCGTTCAGACTTCCGACCCCAAAGGAAATCAACAATCTGAAGGGAAGAAGAAGGGATGGAATAATAATAAGAAAAAGGGCAAGAATGGGAAGGTTAATGAAAATAAATCCAACGAGCATGTTGGAGAGGGTCCAAAGGATAAAAAGAAAGTGAAGTTTCCATGCAAGTTATGTGTTGGAGACCATCTTACTCACCTTTGCCCTAAAATTCAGGATGCGCAGCGCTTGTTAGCTCAACAGGGTTCTTCTAGTTCCCAGGCTGTGTTGACAAACCCTTTTCCCCAAGGGAAACAGCTAGTTGTTGGCACAAATCAAAATACTGGGGCTTCCTCTGGGGGCACCCAGGAAGGGGAAACTCCGTAAAACATATACATGATGAGTGCTCACATGGATATCGCCACGAGATCCCGTGATTATGGCGAAGATGAGTCTTCGAAAGCCAAGGGTGCCCCCGATGTTACTGAGCCGCTTCATATTATGAGGCCTTCTGTTGAGCCTATACCTCGGATGCCAAAAACATCTACCAAGCATACGACGTTTAATCCAAATGCCAGGGCTGCCTAGAACTACTCTATTGTGGAAGATCTGGCACAGAGTCCTTGTGCCATGTCAGCTCTTGAGGTGCTCAGTCTTGTCCAGCTCAGCGCAGTGCTCTGCTCACTGCTATTGGGGATGTTGATCCAAAAAACTCTCTTATGGTTACATTCGATATGTATAATTTTAAAAAGAGACTCCCCCATCATATGTATTTTCATATCAAATCATTGTTTCGGAAATTCAATATCTTTCGAACGGTCGTTGATGAGGGTGCTTCCACATGTGTGATGTCTCTCGCCTGTTGGAAGGGAATTGGATCTCCCGCAGCTGTTCCATCTGCTACTCTTCTGACTGCGTTTGATGGTCATTCTCACAGACCGCATGGTATTGTCCCAGCTTTGCCCATCTGTGTTGGGGGAAAAAATGTAAATATAGAGGTTGAGATAGTTGATGCAAGCTTGGACTACAACCTTCTGTTGGGGCGAAACTGGATTTATGAGATGGATGCCATTGCATCCTCATTATTTCGGATTATTTGTTTCCCTCACGAAGGGAGGATTGTTACAGTGGATCAACTGGACTGTTCTCCTGTAGACCCGAATGCATCTACTGACTCAACTATTCCAAAGTTGGATAATGCCAAGCCGCCTGTTGAGAATTTAGGGGTTGGAATGTATTCTTCTTTGATGGGTACTTTTGATATTCCACCTCCTACCATTCATATAAATGAAATTTCATCCTCCAGGGCTCCTATTCGAAGAGAGTTCTTCAGAACTCATTATTTTTCAGATCCTTGGACCTTGCCTTCCCCTACCTCCACATTAGCGGAAGGTCAAGTGGGTGGAATGGCATTTCCAATGTCTGCAGCTGAGATTTCTTATCAATCTATTATTGACTCTGTAGAGTCCATTCCAGCTCCTCTTTCTCCGGATGAGTTGGATGGCGATGTGGCTCTGGCTTTGACACTTAGTTCTTCTTCCGCCTAGGATTGCCTTGATACCACTCTTCCATCTGAAGAGGCCATCCTGGAAGCTATGACTGGTATAGATATACCGTGGGATGATTTGAATCATCGGTCCTACTTTTTACTTGATTTGAGCGAATTTGAATCAAGTTTTCCAAGTCCTTTGTCTCTTGGTCCTGTTCGCCCAGTCCTAAACCCTTTAGCACCAACACAGGTATATGCTGAAGAGAACATGGATGTGATTTCTCCAACTATCCCGGTGAACATTTCCAGGGATCCCAATGTTATAGAGAATGTCTTCATCAGAGCTGAATGTTCCCCTCAAGAGATTCAGATTTATACCGATCTCTTTAAAGAGTTTAGGGATGTGTTCGCTTGGTCTTATGAGGAAATTCCTGGTATAGATCCATCTATTGTCCATCATGAAATCAAGACTTACGAAAATGCTAAGCCTGTGAGGAAAAAACTTCGTCTGATCAATCCTAGGAAGGCTGCAGCTATCAAAGCCGAGGTGGAGAAGCTACTCAAGGCAGGATTTATTTTCCCTGTTACTTTGACGGAGTGGGTTTCGAATCATGTTCCCGTAGATAAAAAACAAGGAACAATTCGAGTTTGCATTGATTTCAGAGACCTTAATAAAGCATGTTCGAAAGATAATTACCCCACACCATTTCTAGATCAGATTATCGATGAGTGTGCCGGTAATGAGATTTTTTCCTTCATGGACGGTTTCTCCGGATATAATGAAATTACTATCCGTCCTGAAGATCAACATAACACTGCCTTTATTTGTCCCTGGGGTACTTTTTCTTACAAGAAGATGCCTTTTGGTCTTAAAAATGCTGGGGCTACGTTTCAGTGGGCCATGTCATATGCCTTTCATGACATCAAACATATTATCGAGGCATATTTGGTTGATTTAGCTTCTCGTTCTCGAAAGAGAATTGATCATCCTGCTCACCTCCGTCAAGTATTTGAACGATTTCGTTTCTATAAGATTAGGTTGAATCCGAACAAGTGTGTTTTCGTGGTTACATCCGGTCGGTTATTGGGATTCATTGTGTCTTCGGAAGGGATTAGGGTAGATCCCTTCAAGGTTGAGGCAATAATTCGGTTGCCTCCCCCGTCGTCTATTCATCAACTTCAAAGTCTATAAGGAAAAGCTAATTTTCTTCGGAGATTTATCGTAAATTATGCCGAGGTTACCAAAGGATTTATGAGATTGTTGAAGAAGGGAGTTCCATTATTTTGGGATGACTTCACTCAACGCTCATTCGATGCTTTGAAAAAAGCATTGACCTCTGCTCCTTTATTGATTCCACCTGATTATAGCAGGGATTTCCTTTTGTATCTTGCAGCAGCAGAATCTACCATTGGTATGGTTCTGATTCAGGAGGACGATGCTCTCGAAGAGCATGTTATATACTATCTTAGTCGAGGCTTGGTAGGACCTGAACTCCGGTATACTCTGATAGAGAAGCTAGCTTTAGCAGCTGTTCATGTTGTACAGTGACTTAGAAATTACATTCTTCTACGAAAAACTTATGTTTTGGCAGCAGCCAATCCATTTTAGTTTGTTTTCAGTAGGCGAGTGATTGGGGGAAAATACAATAGATGGATTGTGATTTTGCAGGAATTTGATCTTGAGTTTATGTCTGCCAAGTCCAATAAATCATTAGTTTTCACAGAATTAATCTTTGAGTTGCCTTGTGGAGAAGAGATAGTCTATGATGAATCCTTCTCGGATGAACATTTGTTTCTTATCTCTCCACAAGATCCTTGGTATGGAGATATCATTGTGTATCTTCAGACTGCGAATTTTCCCTCTACTTTTTCGAAAGATGAGCGCCGTAAGTTGCGTCACTTGGCTAAAAATTACTTGATTATTGGTGATGCATTATACCGTCGAGGGGTTGATTCAATCCTGAGACGTTGCTTAACTCTCGAAGAAGCTGTGCTGAATGATTGCCATAGTGGAGCTTGTGGTGGTCATTTATCTTGGCTTGCTACAGCCCAAAAAATCTTGCGTGCTGGATACTTTTGGCCTTAGATTTTCAAAGATTGTATGGAGTCGGTCAAAAAGTGTCATCTGTGTCAGGTCTATACTCGAAAAATGCGTGCTCATCCAGCTCCGCTTTTTCCAGTCATTACTGTCGGTCCCTTTACAAAGTGGGGTATTGATTATACTACTTGTAACCTGCCTTCGGCTAAAGGTCACAAGTACATTATTGTAGCAATAAACTACTTTACGAAGTGGGTCGAGGCTATGCCTACTTTTGGGAATGATGGTGAGACAACAGCTCTTTTTCTTTTCAACCAGGTTATTGCTTGTTTTGGTATTCCTAGAGAGATTTTCACTGATCATAGCATTCATTTTCAGAATAGCATGATGACTGAGTTGGCTCTAAAATTAGGTTTCCGACAGGAGCATTCATCTCCGTATTATCCTCAGACCAATGGGCAAGTGGAAGCCATGAATAAAACCTTGAAGACCATTCTTCAAAGGACAGTTAATAAAGCTCAATCCAACTGGCATATCATGTTGTATCCTGCACTTTGGGCATATAGGACGTCAGTGAAAACTGCAACTGGCTTTACTCCGTTTCAACTAGTTTACGTGTTGGAATCCATATTTCCCATTGAATGTGAGATTCCTTCTCTTAAGTTAGCTGTTGAGCTTCTTCCTGACACTTCTAGTCATGAAGAACGTCTCCTTCATTTGGAGCATCTTGATGAGTAGCGTCGGGATGCCACCATGATGAATGAGGTGCATAAGAAACGAGTCAAAGTTCATTATGATAAGGCAGTCAAACCTAGGGTTTTCTCAGAAGGCGACCTCGTCTTGGTCTATGCCCAAGAGAAGGATGCCCTGGGCGCAGGAAAGTTTAAGGCTATGTGGTATGGCCCCTTCATTGTTAAAAAATTCCTTAAAAAAGGAGCATATACCTTGGTTTATTTTGAAGGAAACGAGTTGCCGGAGCCCAGAAATGGGCTCTATTTGAAAAGGTACTATGCCTAGGCTTCAGCCTGGCATCTTACTTTTGTATATAGTTATTTTTGTTTTGTACATATCTGGTTTTTTGGTCTTTGATGTGATGGTGATGTTTTTGATCTGCTTTCGCAGGTTGTGTCGAATGTCATGAGTCATTATGGTTTCGCCGATGGTGCTAGTAGACACACCCGGAACTTGGCTTCCGTGGCTTGGGTGCTTCATCGTCCATCTGGTCAGCTGTTAGTATCAAGAGGAGCCTGCATTGGTCCTGCTTCCAATAATATAGCAGAATACACTGCAGTTATTTATCTACTCTCGGAGGCAATATCTTTGGGTGTTGATTCGTTGGTATTTTTCTTGGACTCCCAGCTGGTGGTGTCGCAGTTGAACAATACTTATCGGGTTCGAGATCCATTTTTACTCCAGTTGTTTTTTAGGGTACGTTTGTTACAAATATCATTTCAATTTTTAACATTCATTCATATTCCTCGAGCAGACAATTGGATGGTAGACTCATTAGCTAATCAAGCAATTTATTGGCATATTAATCATTCAATACATTAAATTTAATCATCAAAAACATCATGCATTTTTATACATTTGTCACATCACATCAAAAATCGCTGTATATATATATCATCAGAGTGTTCAAAAAACTATACAAAATTTGGATCCATAAGTCATACAAAAATTAGGGCTTATGCCCGATCATGTTCAGTATCAAAAAATATACAGTCATCT
Organism: Pinus albicaulis; assembly: GCA_034641835.2. NCBI lineage: Eukaryota > Viridiplantae > Streptophyta > Pinopsida > Pinales > Pinaceae > Pinus > Pinus albicaulis. The sequence continues at coordinate 36,295 of JAXQQM020067992.1, forward strand.
GGTAATCATATCTATTTACTCCTGTGGTCCCTGCCCAAAATTCGTGTTCCTATAGAACATGATTGCAGTAGCGACTCAACGGAATAATCGCACCCAGTCACGTGGTACACCCACTACCTATCTCTGGATGGCTTCAGGTAGATCTTCCACTGCAACCATAGACACTTGGCGAGTTAACCCCTCCAAGTTCCTATGTACAGCATGGAGGGTCCTGTCTGGGTCTACAGTATCTGCCTCGCCTCTGCGGCGCTTATGCCATGGGTAGCCCTCAGGACGGACTGGTCCAGTATCTGTATCATGGTCATCATAATATTGTAAGTCATTTTGAATCCAATCAAAAACATGTTTTGTTTTTTCACATATATTGAAAAATCCAAAAAATCATATAATTAAAAAAAAATTCAATCTTACCGATTGTGCCCCATGCCGCACCAAGTGGAAGGACAAGGTCTGGATCACCACGGAAATCCATCCTGGCATAGGGGTAGTCCTCCACTACTATGAATTGTTCTGCCCACCATTGGAAGAACTCGTCATCCCAAGTGGTTCGGGGAACTTCACTTCCCCCCAGTCTCTTCATCAAGTCATCCCATCGTGCAATTCTTGGGTCTCTTGGGCTATGGATTGAGGAGATCACTCTGGGTCGAAGACCAGGAATCTTGTCAAAGAAGAATGTCATCAAGATTGTCCCATATCCGAAATGTTTTTTTTTTTCTTTTCGGATGGAGGTCAGTTGTTTCTTCATGTTCATTAGTAGAGTTGTGCACCAATCATATAGGTGAACTAGGAATTCTACTGCTATGCTCATCTGCGTCCTAGATGCTTGATGCAAGGAAGCGGATCCTGCTACCCTGCCAATGGTAAATAGGAGAATCTTCATGTGCAGCTCTCTTAAATCTTTTATAGCAATTTGAGTCCCTACTTTCTTGGACCCCTCTACACAGTAGACGTGCACATAGTCATCCACCGTAAGCCCTCCCAAAGGCTTACCATGCAAATCTACCGGTCTCCCCTCCGAGAGAGTCCAGTAATGAAGTAGATGTCTTCTACCTCTATGTGTATGGGCATTTGATCTATTATGAAGCAATCTTCCTCCGTTTCCCAATAATTTACTAGCATTTCAAGTAACCAGACATTACTCTTCATATTTGGCATTTTGAAAAATTTGAGCAATCCACAATTTCGGAGGACATTGAGTGACTGTTGATCTTGCATTACTTCATTATCAATTACGTTGTGCTCATGTTCCCTCCAAGAGATGGTCATCCTGAAAAAAAAAATCATTAATTTTTTCATTAGAAACGTTTTTTTTACATTTCGGGTCGCACATACCCGACTTACTCTATACACAGTCACGTATATACGCGGCTTGGTCCATATGAAACTGCGTATGCGCAGAGCCGTAAATTAAAAAAAATAATTCTACGGTGAAATTTACAAATTTTAACACTATGAATGGACAAAATCGATGACAATGATGGATTAAGAGCTTACCTGACTAGTTTGGCGAATTTTGACCACCGATTGCTCCTGTTTTGACGAAAGAGGCTTTTTCTCCAGAGCTCTTTTTCCCAAATCAGCAAGTAAAAATGAACCAAATGTGAGGTAACATGTCTATTTATGCCCAGAAATTGAAAATTTTTGCAAAATTTTGTTATGCTTATTTTTTCAATCTATCTTAAGCTGCATAACCCGGATGCTTGGAAGTGCCCAGATTGGTATATTTTCAGGTACATTTTGATGAAGTTGAGATTTTTCCGGTTTTTGATCCATGAATGCTGACCCATCATGGCAGGTATATGATATTCATTGGCATATAGGTTAGGAAATCCACTTTTCCGTTTCATTTTGCATACTAGCCTCCATTCTGATCACTTGCCCTAGGGTCGATCCCATCAGGTCATGAGTATTTCACCCATTTCACTCGCCGATTATTTAATCATAAATTGGTGGTAGAGCATTCCTTTACATGGGCTTCCTAGTTAGTTCATTCTGCATTTTATGTAGGCTCGGGAGTCCTCTTTAGTCTCGCCATGACTTATGTGTTGAAGCTTCATTCTTCTTCTTCTTCACTATCATTTTTTCTATCTATTACCCTAGAGGCTCCCTGGTGTTGTTGAGTTGTATTACTGCAATGCATACTGGCTACTTGTTTATCCTGGCCTTCAGCCGACTTCATTTGGACTCGAAGTTTAAGCCATCTTTTGACCTTGACTGTCTGTACAAGTTAACCATTGCATGCACTTAGCTATCGCGACTTGACACCCTTTTTACCCATGGATGGAACATTCCTTTGAGTATCGCTTACCAGTTTCTGCCACCTTGCATTGAGCATAGGATCGTTCCTATCCTAGGAACTAGTGCATCTATTTCTTGATACTCGTTCTATCCATTGTACCATAGCATTATTTTATTCTTTTTCAGGATTATTATATGAAAAAGACAAAAAAATCAAATATAAAAAAAGAGTGGGAACGGGATGTTACTTCGTAATTTGATGGCAGTACAGTGTCAGTTTGTCACCCTTGAACAAAGCACATACACTTATATATTTCCTTCATTTGGGATGGTTTTAGTTTTGACCTAGGTTCAGATTTTGCCTTGTTTCACTGGTCAGTCCTCCCCCGGTTGGTTATCTCTTCCAATCATATGGAGAGTTTGTTTTTGCCTTCTGCATAAAAAACTTATACAGTGTCATTTTTTTACTGCCATGGTCATCACGAGTCGTGCTTTTGTTCAAGGGAAGTCTAACTAGATTCGTCCATTCTGCGGTGTCTCTTGACTCATTATTCAGTTGGCCTTCCCGGTCTTGTCAGTATCTTGTTCTATCACATCATATGTTTTGGTCTTCTGCTCGTGCTGGTTTGAGAAGGTCTCCATTGACCTCTTGCTAGCGAGTTTGTCTCTCATCGACTACGACATATTGCTATGAGGATAAACCTAGAGCCACACCCTGGCCCTATTCCCATCATTGATAGGTGAGCTTCTGCTCAGAATTCGATCATCATTATGGGTCTTTGACTGAGTGGTTTTCCTTGTGTTCGACATCAGCATACATTATCACACTTGGGATTCGTGCAGTACCTTGATTTCCACTTGACCCTATCGGTGTATATCTCACCTCTGTGTTAGCTTTCATTACTGGTTGGTTCAGAGGGTTTCTTCCGTGCACTAGATTCATCTTGTGCATGTCGAAAACGTACTTCAGTTTGGTTCCGTCACTCTGCTTCGTCCGATTCCTTCCAAATCTTGGCCCGCGGATTACACTCACACTGGACTGATGTGGGATGCCTTAATGCCTTCCTTCCAGCAGATCTTTTCCCATCGAATCCAACTCATTGCTCTAGGAATAAGGTCTAGAGTATTTTTTTAGTACCTTAGGGTTTGTAGTCATCAGTGGCAGACTCTTTGCTATCGACAGTGGGGATTCATCATTGCCTCCTGATTGGTAGATTCTTCCAAGTGTTCGACTTCAACTCATTCATTCGCACTTGTTAGATTGTACTGGGGCACCTTGACACTCATTTTCATTATCGGTGGGTTGTCTCGCGTTGGTTAACGGTATACATTATTAACTGGTAATCCAACGATTTCTCACATGGTCGACTTCAACTCATTTATTCCCATTGTGTAGAATTGTGCCATAGTGATCGGTGAAGACCTCAAGTTGCATCAAGATCTTCGGTTCACTTTCGAAGGCTTCGTTAACCGCTTTCGCTGATGTCGAGGACCTTGTATGTTGCATAGTACAAGCACACCCCATGTTGGCTCCCGAGTTGCGTGATTGTACCATGTGTTCCACCCCCTATGATTTCGTACCTGGAGATTCATTTACTTTTGTGATCAGACATCCATTTTCAGTATTATTGATCAATTTGATATATGTGATACTTGGACATTGATTCCGACTTGTACTTCCGGGACGTGCTCAGTTGATTCATTGTGTACTTTTAGTTCAACTATACTTGTATACATTCTGGATCCATTTTGTACTTTCTATATGGATATATTTTTGACTGAGCATGGGTATGGCTGCCTCAGACATGAGTTGAATCTCTGTTTTCTTTCATTGGTTTTTGGCAGGCTGAAATATGGTGAAGTCCTCTCTTGTCCTCGCAAAGTTCTTTCTATGCACATAATACATTTTGGCCATCATGTACCCCTTCTAACCTCATATATTAGGGGGCATCTATTATAGCATCATTTTTCACCCTCATGTGATTCATGATTGTCTTTTTGGCCTTGGGCACCCATTCCCACATACTTGAATAAAGTTCATAAAAAACAGTGTTTAAAATCCCATACGCGGGTATTCCTAGACTTTTCCACATGTATACGTGAGTCCATAGATACTTTTCCGCGTATGCCATTAAAATCATTAAAATATATATAAAAATCCCTATTTTCGAGGCTGGGTTGATGGTTATTCTTGTAATTCAACCACCCCAGCCCGTGGCCAACTGTTTCCAACAAATTGAAACTACTTTGAGGGAGTATAAAAGCCACTCATGTGCATGGCCTAAGGGAGGGAGAAAATTATAGACATTATACTCTGTTGGAGCCCCAATTCAAGTCTGATTTCCCATGCCTCCTGCACTTCCCATATTTTTACAGGAAACTCTTGTTTCCTGGAGATGTTCATCAGCTTATATGTCATCTCGTGTGCACAAGTCTTGAAAGTATCCTAAAGGAGTATAAGGGACTGATCCTGTACGACGGTCCGTTCAAGATCGTGGAAGGATTCAGTGATCTCTCCAATCCTTACTATTATCAGACATGGCGTCAGAATGAAGAAGAACCATCTTGTTCCTGAATTCACGTGTTAATATCTGCTTGCATATGTGAAAAGATCGTTATTTAAGAATTTATTATTGTTTATATCATGTTTCACATGGATTACACTGACATTTAGGAGAAGTATATGTTGTACAACTAGATTTCCATGCATTTTCTTTCTTGATTTCCAAGTTGAAGAGGAAGAAGGGTTGTTGGGGGTTTGGACCCCACGGGATCTACATCAAACGTAGGATTACGGGTGAGTTCTACTATCGATGTTATCTAGTTTTTAGCGTACAAGTGTGGTTGTGTGAGTCCTTCGAATAGCGTGTCTAGACTGGTGGAGGTTTTAATCAACGACTCTAGGAGTTATTTCCTGCAAACAAGAATACAAAAATGCCAATGAAGCCAATCAAGTAGCTATAACAATAAATGGATAACTTGATTTCTTGTGATCAAAATTGGAAGTATATTGTGATCATGTGCCTTTATAATAAATGATATGATGTGTAAAGGCCACTTTTGATGTATTTGATCCTTATAGAGAAAACACGTTTGCAGATTTGGGCTAAAAATATTCTCCATATAATATGATATAGGATCAATAAAAGTATGATGTATGTTATTTACTTCTAGGCCTTCAATCACTGGTTGCTCAGTTTTATTCTGAATATTAAGCCTTGAAACTATTTCTTTTGTCTTGTGTTTGAAAGAATAATCATCCTCAATATGCGAGTCAAAAGATAGTACAATTTCCTCTTGCTTAGGAGAAGGAAGATTTTCAAAGAATTCTTTAGGATTTCGGAAAATGTATGACTGAATTTGAGAATGCAAAAGTTTAATTTCATTTGCATAATTTTCATAAATTATCTCAAGAACACATATTTTCAGTTTGGGAGAATATTTTCTTGATTTCAAAAGAAGAAATAAAGCTCTTAAAAAATCCTCATCAAGCTGAAGTTATAATATCTCAACCCTCAAAATAGCTAGTGATTGTTTTGTGAAATTATCATAATTATCATCATACTGATCATGTAAGTCTAAAAAATATTCTAAGAACCTTGATTTTCTTAGGAATAGGTCATTTTGTAATAGCTTGCATCTTTTGAGGTTCCAAATTCGCTCCTTCCTTTAAAACAATATGAACCAAATACTCGAATTCTTATTTCCCAAAAGCATATTTGGATATTTTTACATAAAAATGACACTACACGATATACCACATTGAAAAGTATATTCCCATGATTTATTATAATATGAGTATTATGAAAGAAACCAACACAAATTTTATAAGATGATTCAAACAAAATTAATTAAGTCATTCCCCACAGTGATTTCCAATCTGAGATAAACCACACTAAACCAATTGCTTCCAACAGCTCAACACGTCGGCCAATTTTGTGACGCGAAAACCAAATGAATTCAGCCCTAATATTTTTCGGGTCCGAAGTTGGGCTGGCGTGCGAAGGGAGAGTTGTGACCCGAATTTCTTATCAAATTCACCCTAATCTTTTTCGGGTCCGGATTTCCACTGCGCGAGCCACCCAAACAAAGATCCGCTCCAATCAATTTCTACCACGTGTCCTCAATTAAAACTTGCCCTACTCCCGGCTGCGGGTGCAGTCTATGGCGTTTAAGGCAATGGAACATGGATGTGGCGATTTCATATCAATCTCATTAAGATTTAACGTTGTTCAATTAAGTTCCAAAGTTTTCACATCAAATCGCATTAAGTTTTAACAATGTTCAAGATCGGACCTCCACTCCCGTTAGCGATTCTGCATGCTCCAATATGATCTGGCCTTTGGCTCTCATTAATGATCAGAGATTAATTCTGACGAGCATCCTTCAATTGCATTGGTAAAATGGCATTTCGCTATGGTTTTTCAGATGAGCTGGTTGCTGGGTTACACTGCCTGCTCACTGTGACGAGAAGGAGAAGTGGCCAGCTGAACTGCTGCTTAGACCTTGCTGCATATCTGCATTTCTCTCGGTCTGGTCCTTGTCTGTCTTCCTCTGTTTCTTGGAATTCTTCTTCTCAGTCTCCTCTTGTGCCCACTGCTAAGACTGCACCCATGCCTCGCCTGCGTCATAGGATGTGTTGCCGCAAGGGGAGCACTAGAGGTCAACCCCTGCGCGCTCCCTCCAGCCCCTCAACTGAGTCGTCTTCCCAGTCCAGTGATTATCACACAGGTCGCTATCCAGATACTAGAAGTGGGCGAGGTCGGGTTATAGGATCTGGCCACCGTATGGGCTCCCCTGCTCCACATTTCCCCAGTGCTTCACTTTCTCCCATGACGTGCACTGTGCATTTTTCCTTTAATTGCTCTCTGAACCGCCCACGCATCACAGTGAAAATTACTGTGGTTTTCCGGAAGGAGGCCCAGATGGAAGAAGAATGCACCCGTCCGGCGGGAATGAGCTCAGAAAAATCCGGCCAGCATTTGGGCCTTCAGGAGGGGAGCCGTGGCATGCATGTGGAGGTAGCACCTAGCGATCCTGGACCTTCCGAAGGATGGTGCCGAATCGTGGAGGAACCAGCGGAGGATTAGTTTGGTTAATTTGTTTTTCTTACTTAGCAGGCCCAGTTAATTGGGCTGCTTTTAGTTTATTTTACTGTGCTGGACCTTTAAGTAATATTTTTGAATTCTGTAAATTAAACGTTCAAGACTGGTTTCCCCGTATGAGGGAAATCTTCTTAATTTTTTGATTTTTTGATGACAAATTTGCCATGAGTCTGGGCAATGATTTTGACTTCGGTGTAATTTTATTCCCACTGTTAATAGATTAACTTTACTTAGAAAAAAAAATGTTGCCCTGTTTCTATTTTAAACCTATTTTTTGAAATACAGAGCCATGTTTATATGATTGTTTATAGTCGAAGCGCTACGGGGTGGTTTATTATATTAATATTTCACGGTCGAATTATGTTCATAACAATTGGAAAAAAAATGTTGCCCTGTTTCTATTTTAAACCTGTTTTTTGAAATACAGAGCCATGTTTATATGGTCTACGTATTATACTCTTTCTCTGTATATCTAAAGGAACCTTTTTGCTATGAACAGGGTGGATGTTGTAGCGGGCTACTAATGGAAACAAGCGAGCTTGAACCTTACATCTCGGATGCAACAGATGGTTACCAATACTCCTCACATGATTAGCGTTTTTCTTTGTTCAAGGATTTTGGGTACTTTAATTTGTATTTGGAACAATGGACGTCGGTACTCTATCTGTTGCTTTACTATTCTACATAATGCTATTTCACTTTCTTATAGATGTCTCGGGCATATTTGGATGCTTTCTCAGATTGTCGATAATCTCCATGTGGACCGTTACTGGGTTTTATATCATGTCCCTGTATGTGACATGGGGTATTTTTCTATCATTGTATGGGGTGGGACTTCCACTTTTTTGGATGGATATTTGGGTTCCAATCTTCAGATGTGAAAATGTAATGACTTCATGGACTGTTTTACTTCATATAATATATTCAAAACAACATTTTTTCTCTTGTGAAAAAAAAATGATTAATGTTTATCACTCTGCCTTCAAAACTAGCGATGTTGGTTTATTGATATGGTCTGATGGTCTTTTTATATTTTGGACATATCACACTCCTCACATGATTAGCGTTTTTCTTTGTTCAAGGATTTTGGGTACTTTAATTTGTATTTGGAACAATGGACGTCGGTACTCTATCTGTTGCTTTACTATTCTACATATTTCTATTTCACTTTCTTATATATGCCTCGGGCATATTTGGATGCTTTCTCAGATTGTCGATAATCTCCATGTGGACCGTTACTGGGTTTTATATCAAGTCCCTGTATGTGACATGGGGTATTTTTCTATCATTGTTTGGGGTGGGACTTCCACTTTTCTGGATGGATATTTGGGTTCCAATATTCAGATGTGAAAATTTAATGACTTCATGGACTGTTTTACTTCATATAATATATTCAAAACAACGTTTTTTCTCTTCTGAAAAAAAAATGATTAATGTTTATCATTCTGCCTTCAAAACTAGCGATGCTGGTCTATGTTGCTGGTTTATTGATATGGTCTGATGGTCTTTTTATATTTTGGACATATCACACTCCTCACATGATTAGCGTTTTTCTCTGTTCAAGGATTTTGGGTACTTTAATTTGTATTTGGAACAATGGACGTCGGTACTCTATCTGTTGCTTTACTATTCTACATACTCCTATTTCACTTTCTTATAGATGCCTCGGGCATATTTGGATGCTTTCTCAGATTGTCGATAATCTCCATGTGGACCGTTACTGGGTTTTATATCAAGTCCCTGTATGTGACATGGGGTATTTTTCTATCATTTTCTGGGGTGGGACTTCACTTTTCTGGATGGATATTTGGGTTCCAATCTTCAGATGTGAAAATGTAATGACTTCATGGACTGTTTTACTTCATATAATATATTCAAAACAACATTTTTTCTCTTGTGAAAAAAGAATTATTGTTTATAGTCGAAGCACTGCAGGGTGGTTTATTATATTAATATTTCACGGTCATTGGAACGCCCACAATTCAGAACAAATATTGGAGATTTATTGTCCCATTTTAAAGTTTCATTTTTTTTTTTAAATTGAACCCGTCGTCGGTATACCGATGCCTTGTAAGCGTCGGAATTGCAACAACTTAAAAACGTCAGACCACATTTCGTTGGAATTGCGACAGTTTACAAACGTCGGAAGAGCGACGTCCAAAACGTCAAACCACATTTCATCGGAATTGCGACAGTTTACAAACATCGGAAGAGTGACGTTCAAAACGTCGGACCACATTTCGTCGGAATTGCGACAGTTTACAAACGTCGAAAGAGCGACGTTAAAAATGTCGGACCACATTCCGTCAAAAGTGCGACAGTTTACAAACGTCGAAAGCGCGACGATTTGGGAAATGTCGGAAGAGCGATGCTTTTTTGGAAGCGACGGAAAAAGTGTCGGTAGTGCGACACTTTGTAAATGCGTCGGAATTGCGATGGCATGGCAAACCACGCTTTGCCCGTCCTCGAACTATCGCTCTTGCGACGACTATGTGTCGGAATAGCGACGATTTGGCCGTCGGAAATTGCGCCAAATTTTCTAGTGCATACTCGGTTCCCCTTCTTTTCTTCCATTAGGTACCTCGTGTCAGGGAACCAAATCCGCTGAGTGTATAAATCGGAAATGCAGTTCTTCTGAATATCCTACGGTTTTCCATTGTTCCTCACATTCCTTCATATGTTTCTTGGGGTCTGATTCCCCTTGGTATTTTTCATTAAAACATGTTCCTTCCTCTTCCTTGAACTTGGCTTTCAATGCTACCACAACTTTGTCCCATCGGGACAGTGAGTCGCGGTGATTACTCCACCATCTTGTAGATGTGGATTGTAAAGCCATTTCCATGAGTGGGACCCTATGGTCCTCTGGTACCTTATCTTTTATTTTGGTAATAAAAGTATTTACAGCGTTCATATTGGACAAAGTTGGGTAATCTCTTACCTCAGTCTCGATCCAATTGATTCTTCCAACATTGGTGCATCTTCTTGTATTGGTTTCATATCCCCCTTGCTACCAAACATCCCAGGCTATCTCTGAGCCTAAGTATAAGCTTTGAATGGTTCTCCAGCTCACAGAGCCCCCCACTATTGGGTTGATGTAATCTTCCCTTTTTCTTACAGTTATTTGATCAAGATGGTCAAGAAGCTGAGCATCTTCTCTATTATCTATAGAATCTGTGTATCGGGGACCTTGATACAGGTCGAGTGGTTGAGTGACTCTGACCTCCCTGTCCTCAAATATCATCAGTTCTTTCTTCAAATCTATTATTGCATACTTTTTAAAGGCCCATTCAATCCCCAAAAATGCGGGATGGGGATCTTTACCCCCATGATGTCGATGAATTCAAAGTCTGTATACGTCTTTACTCCCACAACATTGACTTCGACCTCCTCCAGTCTGCCTATGGGCACAATACAGTACTGGTTTTCTATATGGAGTTGTATTGGTGAGTATGTTAGCCTCGGCCTTCCCAATGCTTCCTAGGTCTTTCTTCACAAAATATTGACATCGGACCCTAGGTCAAGCATGGTGTCCTTAATTTGGAATCTCGCAACTTGAGTATTCACCCTGAACTCTTTTCTTGTCCTTCTCTTATTTCTCTTCACCCTATGTATGTATTTTTGGGTTGCTTCGGTTGATTCCCCTGGTCTTGTGGCCTTCTCCACTACCCTTCTAGGTTCTGCTTTAATTGTTCCAACATTGGCGCATTGTTAACAATCTTTAGAAATAGGCGGAACCATTCTTGAATCGTAGTACTTGAAATAGCTTGGTTCTCGTTGTCTTCCTCAGTCTGTTGCAATTCAATGTCTTTTCTTCCCCCAAGTTGGGCAAAAGTCTCTACTGCTTCTTTAAAGAATTGCTTCTGTCTTTCCGGTCTGAACAGTGGCTTTGGGGATGCTGGCCATATCAATTTTATAGGGTCCATCATGTGTGCATCCTCCCTGGTTATTTTCCCTCCTCATGTCACTATGGCCACGTTATGCATCACTTGAATCTCCTTATCCTTGGCTTTATGTTTACCAAATGTGTTGCTCTTTGTGTGGCTCTTTCTTCCCATATTTTAATGAGCTCTGGGCAATCTTCTGTTGTGTGCAAGTTAACCTTGCACTAAGAACACCAGGGTCACCTAGGAAGTGGACATTCCCTAGCCACATAACCTTCTTGGTCATAGTTGTAACATCGCGCTAGGCCTCTCCCTCCATTTCAACCTCCTCTCATGCCTCCCCCCGGTCCTCAGGGAGCCTCATTCACTCTATATGAAGGCTCGTCCAATCGTTCTGCTAATGCATCCAAAGCTATACACTTCTCCATGTTGTGTGTTGTAGAAGCACAAAACTCATAGTATATGTTATTCGGAACGTTGGAGTATTTCTGTAAGATGGGGCATAGGCGGGGTGGGTGACCCATGCTTTTCAATATCTCACAATACTTAGTTGCAGCTGGATTCTGTTGCACATGGAACCCTGTGTATTGGTGTTGCGGCGGATATATTCCCTGGGTGTTTATCTGCGCAACTCCCCCTATGGGTGGAGTTCCCTATGCTTCTGTTGCCGATGTCCCTACATTATGACTCCACAACCTAGGACATTCAGTTGCCATGTGTCCCTCCGCCTGACAGTGCGTACACCATACATTTGGCCTTGCCGGCTGCATTGGTTGAATTTCTTTCAGTTTCTCTGTTAGGCTAGTTATTTGATGTTGTAGCCCCAGTATATAGGGGTCTTGAGCCGATGCTCCTCCTTTAAATTCTTGCGGGTATCCCACCATGGCCTCTATCTTCATCGCTTGCTCCAGTGCATCTTGCAACGTCTTGATATTTTGTTGCGTTAATGACGTTCTTGTTAATAGAAGGATGGCCTTGATGAACCAATCTCTCTGATGGTTTGGATCAATTGGATAGCTAAATTTTCCAATTGCATCCTTTCCATGGAGTTTCCCCGTCTCGCTGCTTGATCTCCCACATCTCTGACAAACCCTACTAGTCTGTTTGGGGTAGTTTGAATTCCTTAACGAAATCCCTCTTTACATCTGCTATCACTGGGTTCTGATGAGCCTCAGACCATTTTATAAACCAGCATAGATCTCTCTCTCTGAGATTATTTTGAAATTCTATCAACTTACCTACCTCTGGCGTCTCTCGAGCCATCCATATGGCCTCGCAGAGGTACTAGTGGTGTTCAAAATCATCATCACTCCTCCCAGAGAACTTTGGGTATCGAGTAAATGATCCTACCATGCTTCCTTATGTGGGGGTTACTAGAAAAAACCCCCGAATCCCAGTTGTGAAATGGTATGGCTAGCACTGCTGCTAGTTTGTATTACTGTCGTGGGTTGAACACTATTCAACTTACTTACTTCTCATAACTTCAATTCTTGTATCTCAAAAAATATTTCACCTAGTGGCTTGTAGAGTACCAGGGGAAGGTCGAGACTAGAGCTACTTGAACTTTGGGGAATAAAATTACCTGGGATTATGGGTGCTAACCCTTCTTGGAATAGTTTCTCCATCGCAACATGCAACTCCACATTGGACGTCTCCTCGGGGCGCGCGTTATCTCCATCATACTCTTTTCCCTTTTCTACTTGGGCTGGGCTCCTATACACCTGCCGCACTTCCTTGATGGTCCCTCCTGTATCTTGGGAACCCATCTGACCTTCTACCTCCTTCATCATCTGAGGCGCCTCCTCCTTGTCTTTTCTATTCCTTTCCCATCTTTCCAACTCTTTCATCAACCTTTCTCGCCACTTCTTAGCGAGTTGTGCCCTCCGATGTGCTCATCGTTCTCTCAACCTACTGGAGGTCTCGACATCCATAACCCTATTCCCCTTTCAATGTACTTGTAGCATCTTTCCCTCAGCTCCTTCCCCTAGTACTGGAGGTTTAGGTCTCCATCTTAGATTTTTGGAACTCCATTAATCCTTCGTCTACCATCAAGGCCTTGACCCACAGAGGGATCTCCTTCAGTAGCTCTCCGCGCAGCCCTGATCTGAATATATCCTCTACTTTGGAGAAATACTGGTAGCATTCAGCTATGAACTCTACAATGTATCCTTCCAAGGTATATTGCACCTAGAAATCTATAGCTCGGGTCAAATCGTTATCCAACCAATGGAGAGCCACCATATCTGTGTGCATACACTTGCGACAGACCTTCTGCGAGCTTCTTTGGCCTCTCTTGGTCTGTAGTCTTTGCAACCAGTTGTAGAGTTCCTTTGGAAATTTTCCCCAGAAGATTTCGTAAATATCACTGGCGGATTCAGAGAATAGAACCCAATTTTTAACCGCTTTCTCCCTTTGTTGTCTCAACTCCGCTTGCTGAGTGATGAATTGATCTAGGTGGTTATCCCACCAGCTTCATATTTCTTTCTCGAAGATTCGCGATACCAGGATCTAACTCCAAAATGGAATTTTAGGTCCCTGCAATGGAACCATTTTTTGGCAAGAAAAGAGGTCTCAAGACCGAGACCCGGGTTCAGGATGGAGGCCAACAAGGGTTTCCGCAGTAGTCTAGCACAACGCAGAAATTTTCACCTTTCTCCAAGGAATAGAGAGTCTCACCCGAGGCATGTCGCGACCTCACTGAGGTTGGAATCAGATCAGGTATAGATCTAGTAGGATAGATGCATAACCCATACAGAACTAAGTACCTCGAGGAAAATGTAAATACTCCACAGGTAGAAATACTTATGAACGTGATTAGAATGATAACTAAAAATTTAAATTAGCCTGCATATTTCACTAAACCATAACACAAGACAGAACTCAAAACAACAGCCTTATATTAGAAATTGTTGCGTTAATAGAAAAAGGTCATTACAAAGCTCCTCAGAGCGATATTAGTTGAATTGAATAGAATAAGGTTATGCAAAACAGGATAGAACGAACAGAGAGAGAGAGAGAGAGAGAGAGAGAACAAAATGAACAACACGAACAAAGCTCTCCTACGGCTCATGTTCTCTGATCCCTACTGTGCCAGCCCTCTTCCTCCACTAGCTGGCTACCTACTTGTTTCGTGGCTAGTGCGATTGACAGTCCTTCCTTCCTTTCTGCTCAGTTGTTTACTGATTTTCCCTGATTATTGGGAATTCCACTGATTGTCTTCTGCCACTTCCCACTGCTATCTGTGCCCACTTCTGCAACAGTCGCGCCACCTGTCCTTCAGATCTTCGCAACTGTGGCAGCTCTCTTCCTACCGTTGTTGTGTTCCACCACCTGTTATTCGCAACTCAAAACTGTTTAATTTCAAAACAAGGGCCCCAACAATCTGAAGATGGGTCAATTCTCACGTCCACCAGGGACATAAAAGAAGTGGTTTTCGAACATTTCATATCCCAATTTAAAGAAATTGATGGAGAGCTCATGACAACAAAAATGAAGTTGGTAAATTATTTTCCATAGATGGTCAAAGATGAGGACATTGAAAGGACAGATGAACGCATATTGAACGAGGATTTGTTGCAAAATATTAAATAAAGGGCTAAGGACAAGCGTCCTAGGCCATATGGATGGTCCATGGATATTTTTACTCTCTTCTTCGAGTTGATGGGTCCAGATTTGGTCAGAATTGGACAAACAATCAAGAATTATGGGCACATTCCAGGTGCAACAAATTCAAATTTTATTACTCTAATCCCCCAAAAATATAATCCCCACTCTCTTGATGAATATAGACCAATTTATTTATGTAATGCAATATACAAAATATTTTCGAAACTTCTTGCAAAAAGAATTAGAACGCTTCTGTCTCCTCACATTTCGTTGGAGAAATTTGGTATTTTGTCCAATAGTAGAATTCAAGATGTTGTAGAAATTTTTCAAGAATCCTTAAACTCGATAAAAACCAGAAAATTAAATTCCTGTTTCATGAAAATTGATCTAATTTGGGCATATGACTGTGTGGACTGGGAATTTTTATTAATTATCTTATACAAAATTGGTTTACCCCACAAACATGTTCGGTGGATCAAATCATTGTTATCTACAACAATTATGGTTTTCCTTATCAATGGTGAACCCAACCATTTCCTCAAAATATATAGGGGGATTTTCCAAGGTTGTGTGTTGTAACCATTTCTCTCCATACTGGTTATGGAAGCTCTCAGTAGACATATAAAGGATAAAATGGAGGTAGGTGGCATATCCAGCTACAAATTGTAAAGAAACAATACTTTGTCCCACATTTTATTTGTGTATGATGTCTTATGTGTAGGGTAGTCAACATATCATGAATGGGAATATTTCCATGTGGTTCTTGAAAAATTTGGACAATCATCTGGTCTGCTAATCAATAAAAACAAGTATGAAATTTTCTGGAATAGTCTTGCTTCTCTTTTTGGGGTAAAAATAATCCTAAATTTTGTGAGTCTCAAATACTTGGGTTGTTATCTCAAACCTAGTAATTATCGCATCCTTGAATCGACATGGTTGTAGATAAAGTTGAAAACAAGAAAACATGTTGGGATCGCAAGTGGCTCTCGATTGGGGGTAGGGTCACCATGATTAAAGTTGTCTCACAAAGCATCCCTCTCTATTGGATGCATATATTCTACATCCCTCAAGAAATCATCAACAATATTCATTCTCTTATCTCCAAATTCCTTTGTTCTGACACCAGACCCGATTGTCAGATTCATCTGACTCACCTAAATATGATTTCTAGGCCCATTTAGATGGGTGGATGGGGTATTCAGGATTCTCGGAGGTTTAGCCTTGCTCTTCTAGCTTACAATTTGTGGAGGGAATTTAGAGAAAGAGGTCTCTGATAGAGCATTATTCTCTATTGAAGTTTGCAACAAGAAACAATGAAATTGGCATCTGAAAACAACATCCTTGATCCCAGTGAAAATTAAGCACCTACATTAGGTGGGGCCAACACAGGCTATTTTTAGGTGGATTTATATTTATAGATGCATGAGAAAAATCTATTTATAGATGAGGTCTATTTATAGATGTATGTGCAAGTTCTATTTATAGATGCGGGTTGGCTATTATTACCCCTTAATATTAGTTCAAAAATAAACAATAATATATTCTCAATGAGCACTTGGAAATTGTTAACTGAAGTGGAAAATCAGTTAGCTATAGGAATTTCGAGTTAAGTGGTTGGTTGGTGGGACATGCAGGTTGACTTAGTTGTAATTGAGTGATTCGAAGTTGTAACAAAGTTGGAAGTGTAGTTATGAGAGTTATAAAGTAGTTAAACTCAGTTAAGTGAGTTAAACTCAGTTGTGCTAGTTTTAACTGAAGGTAAAATAGTGAGAGATCAAGTTAATTAATTATTAATTAATTCAAAATTAGTGGCCTCACATGCAACTGAATATTTACTACTATTAACTCATGCATGTCAGATCCAGTAGAGACCCAGTTGAGATGTAGGTGAAAGGGATAGATTGACTATTAGTTGTGACATTATCGGCTGCACAAATGCAACTACACACACATTGGATGTGCCTATGAGGATTGTGTAGTAAAGGCAGTCCAAACTCATTCATTTAGGGGTTCTTGACCATTAGGGATTACACAGTAGAGGCAGGATGTCTGGAGACAGCAAATTGGCTAAGGAACTTGCCAATTTTTGTATGACAGTGTGAGACAGTTAGCTATTGTACTGAGAGCTCTTGGATTGGAGCTTTGTATGTAATTGTTTCATGATCCATGATATAATACATACTAGAAGATAGTGCGGTTTTTAGCTTTATGCTTTCCCAGTAAATTATTTGTGTTATGTGTGATTGAGCTTTCTTCATGATATTGCTATTGGCAATTTTGTTTTAAATTCTGCAAAGATTTTGTAGAAGCGATTCTTTATTTAACAGTGGCATATAATTGTTAGATCAGGAGAATATAGGAAATACATATTTTGTATTAAATTTATACATGGTATCAAAGCACAAGAGATTACAATTGTGAAGTAGGAGCTGAGTTTGTTGGTGGAAAGAATTCCAATTTGGAGAAAGGCTTTCTTAGTGCTACAGTTGATTCAAGATCGAAATGGATTTCAATGGCTTGAGGTTAGAGTATGCAATCAAGGTCAACTCGAACTATATTTCTTGGAAGGAAAGTATGGAGGCAGTACTCGAAGACAATGGCTTGAAGGAATTCATTGGAAAAGATGTTCCTAACCGAGATGCTGCAAATCTTGATGCATGGCGAAAGAAAGTGGCAAAGGCGAGGATGATTCTATTGGAGGGAGTATGATACCACATTGTCTCAAGCCTCCATGGGAAATCCACACCATATGCTATGTGGAAGGCTTTGATGGATCTGTTCAAAAGAAGCAGCGACCATAGGAAATTGGTTCTCAAAGATAAACTCAGGAAGATCGAGATGGAAAAGAATGACACTATTCTAGTATACTTAATAGAGTTTTTCCAATGTCGAGATGAGCTTGGGAGTGTAGGAATAAGTGTTGTTGATGATGATTTTTTGAGCTTGGCTCTCTCGGGAATTCCTAAGAGTTGGAAAAGTTATGAAGACTCTGTCAACGGATGGGAAAAATTTCAGGATTGGGAACGACTGTAGTCAGATCTGGTGCAGGAGAATTTCAAGCGGAACACTAGAAATGGCTCTTCATCAAAGCATGATGATGAAGAGGATTGTGCTTTGGATGTCAAGGTGAAGAAGGGGAAGGGGAAGAAATTCATTCTAAATCTGAGGCTGGTGAGGATGGCAAGGAGCACAACATGTCCAAAATGAAGTGTTTTCACTATCACGAGCATGGAAATATTGCCACAAATTGTCAACAAAAGAAGAAGAACAAGATGGCTACTGGAGTTGTAGCTGGTGAGGCCCTTGCCTCACAATTTGAGCTTGAATTCTCATTGATCACATGCATGGTGTCAAGTGCATTAGGATCAGGGTGGTACTTGGATAGTGGTGCTTCCTTTCACATGACGAGAGATAAGAAACTTTTCAGTGACTTGAAGGAGAAATATCTCGAGATGCATATTAATTTGGGAGATGATGGACGATACAGTGTGATTGGCATTGGTACCATTACCTTTTGATAGGGAGTCAGGTAAACTCTTTCATTTAAGATATGTAATGTATGTACCGGGTTTGAAGAAAAATTTAGTCTCAATTGCAATGTTAGAGGATAGAGGCTATGATGTTGTCTTTAGTGAAGGAAAAGTTTTCCTACAACACAAGGCAATAGCACAAGCAAAGAAGGTTGGCATTCGAGTTAAGAATATCTATAGAATTGATGTAGATAGTATTTTTACAAAGCTTCCTACTATTGGGAAGTGTGTGAAAGCCATTCTATTAACCCTTAAGAGGGAGCTGGATTTGCATGAAAGCAAGAGTGAACCTTGGGATGTGGAGCAGCAACAAAATGAGGATCATGGAGTGGGAGAAACCACTCATGTAGAGAAATTTCGACCTATATGGGAAGAGGGAGTGCATGCAGCTATACCACCAGGTGAGAGGTGGGGAAAAATGCATGAATAATCCCAAGAAGAATTTTTTGGGCAGGATTGATTGAGATGGTGTGGATCTCATGAATTGAACCTGGCTATGAGGATCCCATAGAGCAGTAGTAGCAGGATCAGTTGGATTGATGCAGTTAGATGTCGTGAGGACATGAAATCAAAGTGACAGTGTCGAATACTAGAGCATAGATCAGAGTTGGCAGCAAGTGCAGAGTGCATGGATGTAGGTGTCAGAAGCACAGTGGTTCCTGAAGACATGTGCAGTAGCTACGCAGAAGTAAAAATACTTTGAGGAAAGATGCATTATTTTGATTTATTTGTTTGGAGGCTATTCAATTTCAAAAATGTTGCATGCAAAGGTTGCAGGGCGCATGTATTGAGTTTCATGTCGCATGCAAGGGCAATCCTTTCTTGTTGAGAGGGAGTGTTGAATTTTGCAACAAGAAACAATAAAATTGGCATATGGAAATAACATCTTTGATCCTAGTGAAAATTAAGCACCTACACTAGGTGGGGCCCACATAAGCTATTTTTAGGTGGATGTTTATTTATAGATGCATGAGAAAATTCTATTTATAGATGAGGTCTATTTATAGATGTATGTGCAAGTTATATTTATATATTGCATGTCGTCTATTATTATCCATTAATATTAGCTGCATAATAAATAATAATCTATTCTCAATAAGCACTTGGAAATAGTTAACTGAAGTGGAAAATCAGTTAGCTATAGGAATTTCAAGTTGAGTGGGTTGCTGGTGGGACATGCAGGTTGACTTAGTTGTAACAGAGTGATTCGAAGTTGTAATGCAGTTGGAAATGTAGTTATGAGAGTTGTAAAGTAGTTTAACCTGGGCTATGAGTTAAACTCAGCTTGTGCTAGTTGTAATCGAAGATACACTAGTGAGAGATCAAGTGAATTAATTATTAATTAATTCACAATCAAAGGGCCTCTGAGCCCAAAGGGCCTCACATGCAACTGAAGATTTACTACTATTAACTACATGCATGTCAGACCCAGTTGTGATGTAGGTGAAAGGGACAGATTGACTATTAGTTGCGACATTATCGGTTGCACACATGCAACCACACACACATTGGATGTGCCTATGAGGATTGCTCAGTCAAGCCAGGCCAAAATAATTCATTCAGGAGTTCTTGACCATCAGGGATTGTGCAGTGGAGGAAGGTTGTCTCGAGACAGTAAATTGGTTAAGGAACTTGCCAATTTTTGTATGACAGTGTGAGACAGTTATCTATTGTACTGGTAGCTCTTGGATTGGATCTTTGTATGTAATTGTTTCATGATCCACGATATAATACATAATAGAATATAGTGGGGTTTTTAACTTTATGCTTTCCTAGTAAATTATCTGTGTTATGTGTGATTGATCTTTCTTCATGATATTGCTATTGGTGATTGTGATTCAAATTGCACAAATATTTTGTAGAAGAGATTATGTATTTAACAATGGCATATAATTGTTAGATCAGAAGAATGTAGAAAATACATATTTTGTATTAAATTTCTACATTCTCAGAAAATATCTTTCCAATCACAGGCTGGAGGAGTGGGTGGCTGCAGGGGTGCCAATCAATCCTTGTTCTTTTGTCATTTTGAGAAGCTTCAAACATGTGATTCTGTGGTTTTGTAGTAATATTCGATGGCTGGTGGGTAGTGTCCATAGTATCTATGTTGGGATGGACGCTATTAAGGGCCTTTTTGGATCCCATATTATCTTTGTCCAAACTATTCACCATTTAAACCAGCAAGGGATATTCATAGTTGACAATCTAGCTAGGGTGCATCCCATCCCTATTTCCTCCTCCTCTTGGCCTCATGTTTTGAATTTGGGCCTTCCTCAAGATTTGGAAGGGAAATGGGAGTCTTATTGCAATATTCTATGTCAAGTTGGGATCACTCTATCTTAGAAAAAAGAGCTCTTGGTATGGGGTGGTTAGATACTAAAGGTTGGATCTGTGTCAAGGATGTATGCTCTTACATTTCCTCCATCATTCACCCTTTACCTTCTTCTAATGGGTCTGCTAGAATGTTAGGTTGGGACGCTCCATTGAAGATATTTTTTTTTCCTAGCTTACTGTCCATAACTATATTCTCACTTGGGATATCCTAATAAAGAAGGGTTCCATTGGCCTTGACAGATGCATTCTATGAAAATAAACTTCCGAGGATTGCTCTCACTTATTTTTACATTGTCCCTTTGCTCCTTTTGTCTGGTGAGAGGTTTCTCTTTTTTTGGGTCTATTTGTCACTCAAGATGACTCTTCCATTGTGGCCTGCCTCATGTCTTGGGCTCAAAGTGCAGATTCTTACATGTTTTTCCATTATATGTTCTGTGGGGGATATGGGGGGCTTGGAATGAACTTATCTTTGAAGGAAAATTCTTTGATTCAAATCTGGTTGCCTTAAAAATTGTTTCCTTCTTCATGGAAAATGGTCCTTGGAAGCCTATGGCCTCTTCCCATTCTATTTCCATGCTTGATATATCTGGCATATTTCCCATGTGTTTCTTTGACAGGGCTGCCTTAGGTGCCAGATGTGGCTGTGGAGATTTCCTGAGAATTAATCCCTCTTCTCATTATAGGTTTCATTGGTCTGGTGGTATGGGAGACAACATCAGGGCCGAGATGCTTGCTTTATGGGGTGCTTTACAATTCTCCTCATTTTGGGCATTGAGTGTATTTCAATTTTTTGGGATTACCTAACTCTGATTCAATGGATTCTAGGCCACTCCAACCTGGGGGTCCCCTCCCTCTGCAATTGGATGATTGGTATTTGGGATTTAAAGGAGGCTTTTTCT
Source organism: Pinus albicaulis (assembly GCA_034641835.2). NCBI lineage: Eukaryota > Viridiplantae > Streptophyta > Pinopsida > Pinales > Pinaceae > Pinus > Pinus albicaulis. The sequence goes on from JAXQQM020067992.1 coordinate 57,888, forward strand.
GACGTCTCCTTCCAACATATTTTTTGTGAAGAAAACATTGTTGTTGATGCCTTCTCCAAGAAGAGCATGTCTCTTTCTCCTAGTTTTATCCATTTTGAGTACTTTGTTGATGGTTTGCTATGTGGGAAGGGCTATTTCAAATTTTTGTAGTTGGTTTCTTATAGGTTTTTTCTGTTCGATGGAGATATATCCTTGGCTTGTTCTATGTTTCGATTTCTTTCCCTGTATGCTAATTTGGTTTTGATGCCATCTCAATTTTCTCGATACCCTGTTCCGTGAGGAATTGTCTATTCTTTATCATAGATTTGGTTTTGGTCTATTAGAATCGGTCCCGAGTTGTTCTAATATATTGAATATGATCCAAATAAATGTAATCTCTTCCTCAATTTTAATGAAGAATTTGTTTCGTTTTTTACATAAAAAAATGCATTAGGAAAAAAATGGTGACTTAGTGTTAAATTGCAAACATTTCATTCCAATCATATCCTGTAAAGTGCGTAAAATTTTATTTCTCTTTCAATATTTTCCTTCCAGGTGAAGGAGAGCCACCAATTGTATGTATTATCAATTCATTTAGTAATTCCTTTTGAAAGCAAGCGGAAATATATATGATTTGTGTTGTCTTTTTATTTTAACGGGAGAACATTTTATGTTTATCTCCAAATAAATATTTAAGGAAGCTAGGTTTAAGATCATTTTTTATTTTCATATTTGGGAAGAGTCTAACGGTATGTTCATAGCTTTTAATTCCATATGTTGGACACTAATTTTTAATAAAAGAACATTTTATGTTTATCTCCAAATAAATATTTAAGGAAGCTAGGTTGAAGATCATTTTCTATTTTCATATTTGGGAAGAGTCTAATGGTATCTTCATAGCTTTTATTTCCATGTTGGAAATTAATATATAATGGGCAATTTTTTATGATTATCTCAAAATAAATATTTAAGAAAGCTAAGGAAACTTGGTTGAAGATCATTTTTTTACTTTCATATATATGTTCATAGTCACACAGCTTGTAATTCCATAAGTTGGACATTAATTTATAATGGAGAAAGATAAACAAATATATATTTAAGGAAGGTAAGTTGAACATAATTATTTATTTTTTAATATTATGTAAAAAGAAATCATAAAAGTCTAACATAACATTTAAAATAAAATTACAAGATAAAAAATTTATCTAAATTTCATGAGACTAACATAATGAAAATATTTAAGCCATAGATCTATGAAAATATCTTAAAGCTTACATCATTGAAAGAAAACAAACATTGACACAACTAGGCATTATTCAAATGCTCTGTCTTTGAAAACAATGTTTGGACCAATACGACTACTTCACGCTACTCCCTATTCCACCAAAAGGTATAGCCTTCTAGACATGAGCTAAAGTTTTCTAACATCATTTGACATCATTAACATTTGAATGACTTGTAAACCTAGTGAAAGTATGATGACGAACTTCCTAATTCTACATACCATCATTACATGCATGTATCATAAGCCAATAAGATATGGTTTGTTCATTCCATTAACAAAATTCTGACTTTTCACATTATCAAAATTTAAAAATTAAATAAAAATTTATTATAAAATTAAATTCAGAGATTTATAATATAAAGTCAAACCCATTTCTCAAAAAAATAAAATTTTAAACCCATTAAATTAAGATAAAACTTTAATAATATAAATTTAAATAATTGCAGTGTACAAGAATAAAAACATCATAGAAACATCTATGATAAAACTATCTAAACATCATGTTTGAAAATGATTATAAACCATTTTTCAATTATCTTGTATTGTAGATGTACATGGGAAATCATCACCAAGAATAAGTTTGTTCAAGTAGTAAATGGAGGATTATAGATGAGTTAAAACAATGTCATATATCATTCACTAAATCATGTATGATGGGAGGATCCACGTTAGGGATAAGTTTGTGATGTATGATGGGAGGATCCACGTTATGGATAAGTCATTGATTGGATGGGGCTACACTTTTAAGGAGTGTTCATTTCAAGATGCATATACATTGGAAAGAACATAAATGACTATTCAAAGTAGGACTCTCATGCAGATGCATAATTAAAAGTGATAGGCCATACAAAGAAAAAAGCAAAGTGCATTTAATTAATGGAAAATAAGGAAAGAAGTTATTTTTACAAAATATGGATAATATGAAAAGTATTATTATAATTTAAAGACAACAATAAATGGAAAAAAGGAGATAAAGGGAACAAATTTAAAGACAACCTTAAAAGTAGAAAAGAAAAAGAGATAAAGAAAATTTAAATATTAATAGTTTGTGGTCAAACCTAATCTAAAAGATTAAAGTATTTTATGATTTTTTTTATAAAGAAGAAAATCAATATTACTAATAAAAAAAAAATCTCACAACAAGCATAATAAAACAAGCCATTAGATAATTCAAAAACTCTATTATCTCTATGGCTCTAAAAAAGTAAATAAAAAATATTTTCTAAGTGTCATATGTATACCTAAATTAAATTACAATTTTAAAATTTTTAACATTATACACATCTTTGTGAATCATGATGATATTTCCTTAATATTTTTTAATATAAAAGCAAAACTTTTAAGAAATTTAAATAATTCTCTTTTCTTTTTAAAATTAAGACAATAATTCTAATTTCATTATCATTATTTTAAAATACCACTGAATATACTATATATATTGGAAAAAATAAATATAAAATAGATTTAATTAGTTTTAGGATTATGGGGATGAAATGGGTTATTTAATTTATGAATTTTAAAGATACTTGAATCATCACATAAAATTATTAGCATAATCATTCAAAAGATAAGATAAAATTACAGAGAAAAACCTAATAATGAAAAAATAAAAAATAAAATAAAATTCATACACAATATATATTTAAGAATGAAATATATTTATAATAATCATAAAAGAATCATATAATGCTTGAACTCAAAGAAATACAAGTTTGCAGTCCATGAAGAGAAGAGGCTCCCTGTAATTCAATCGCCTTGTCATATCTTTGGCAGTTTTGAGACGGGTAAAAGTTATGTTGGTACAGAACCCAGAATTCTAGCAGACACAGAGGAATATGACTGACCCATGTGTGCTTGAGAGATCAATGTAAAGGATTTACCCATGTTCTGTTTTGGAAGAAAGATCAAATTCAATATTGTGCTCCCATCCCTGCTCGCCTCCCATCCCCCCTCAATGCTCTACCCACCCCTCACCTCAGTCCCCATCCCGCTCACTACTCACCTCCCCGCAACCCCACTCCCTTTAATCTTTTTTTTTTTAATATAGTTTGTTATCTTTGTCCATAAAATCAATATTTGTGTTGGTACCTTCTAGATTCTTTGTCTCTTGCCTCTTAGAAACCAATTTGATACAAATTTGTATGGTATACATTGCAACTGGTTTGAGACAGTACTGCGTTGACTATGCTTAGTGCCTTTGAATTAGTCATTCTTACTGTGCGTTGAAGAACATTCTTGCTGTACGATGCGTTGGTTCCATTCCTGCCATTTTTGAACACTGAAACTTCATTGAATGGTATGCAACATATGTGTTGAGTTATGTGCTAGTATGCTTTTAAAATTCGTTGAAGCCCATTTTCTACTGTTGGCACATATATAAAGTGAATTAATGCTTTGAGCTAAGTGAGTGTATATGCTTTGTGCCTTTTTCAAGAACATGAAATTTGAATGGAGTGATATGAGCATGATGGTATTATGTTTGTATGGTGGGATGTTGGTCATGTTGATGTGGAGCATATAATATATGAGTTGAATTTTTTAAAGAGGATTATAAGTGGTGGAATGTTTAATGGCTTATAAGTAAAGCTTTATTAAAAAAAAAAGGGAATGGTAAAGAGTTACTGATAGTACTTGTTCTGGTTGGTTTTAAATTGGGACATTTCCATTTTTCACGTATTAAGGAGTTTTGAAACATATGAGATTTGGAGCAATGTGGGTGGATTTTGCTAGCAACGCATGTTATTCAAAAATTCAAAAACAAAAAGTATACTAGATCACTTCCCTTATATATTACGCTTGTTGTGGGAAACGTTTTTTCGTAGAGAAGTCTTATTTGATAGAGAAAATGACGATAATTACTGAGGTATTAGAGTTCCTTAAAATTGTAATACATTCCACTGATTATGATACAGTGAAAATAACCAAGAATTGCCAATCTGATATTAGAACTTTTTTACCTGATGCACTCGACAAGATTGAATTTTTGCAGCTTGAGTCAGAGCTTCAGTAAGATGAGCTTCAGCAAAAGAATGATCATGATCAACATTTTTTTTTTTCAGAACACAGAGAAAAACTCTCATCAACAACAAGAAACTATTCAGATCATTTAGCCCAATACAAGAGCGGATTTGCATGCAAAAGCAAACATCCAACCTTCACTTCCCAAGCTCGTCATAAAACCTTGGGAAGAGCTTGTCCATAACAAGCATAGAACAGGTCATGGATATGAAAAAATTTGTCCTTTCATATTCTGGACTACTCCAAGCCCATCAAATTTCAGAGTGTCAGATTTCTTCATGATAGCTCACCTATAGTTGTTCTAGATCATGCTCCTCTTTCACAGCAACAACAACAGATTGTAAAATTCAAACACTGTGATCGAGTTAGCCATATGAAAGATAACTATTTCGATCTTCACCCATGCAAGCACTGTTCTTGACACACCCATTATTCACACATATGCTTCAGAAACAATCCTCCTGCAAGAAAAAAAATTCCTCTTGGATGGATCGCTTCTTGGCAATGGGCATCAAAAACCAAGAAGATGTTTAATTCATATGTTAGAAATTGTTCTATAATATTGAAAAATCTTGCAGTTGAGTTTTTTCCATCATCTCACCTTGTATATAATAGAGGGGGAAATGGTCGGCATCTATAAGCTTCGAAGCTAGATCAAGCGAGCCTGAGTCACAACCTCTCATTCCAGATTCAGAGTTGTAGCCAGAGACATAGAAGTTCAAGCGAGCATGAGTCATAAACTGTCATTCTAGATTCAGAGTTGTACTAGCTAGAGACACAGATGCCCATAAGCATGCCTTTGGTTGGTGGTCAGCCTTAAACCATCTATGCAAGGTTGATATTCTTCCTCTTCAAATAATTCGGGACACTTCCTCTAGAAGAAGACTTCAACTTCTTTCCAGTTTCGGAAGAGTTCCAGGAAATGCATCAAGCATTCCAGAGTTGGTGGTCATCCTTAAACCATCGCAAGTTGTAGACCTCCCTTCTTCCAGGTTGAAGGTCTCCTTCTTCAAAATATGATGATCACTTCCTCTAGCAGAAGATGTCAAATTATTTCCAGATTTCGAAGAGTTCCGAGAACAGCACTAAGCATTCCAATGTTGGTGGTCATGCCAACATTTTAGAGAGCTCATTGAGCCTAAGTGCTGCCATGCATACTTTGCAATTTTGTATTACAACTCTCTTCTTAGACTCACACATACCCCTTCGGATTAAGGGGGGAATGTTGGACACCTAATCCTCTATGGGTAGGTGTAGAAGGAGAATGGACAAAAGGAGTCCAAGAGACCACTTGGAATGTGAAACCAAGGGTCACTCCCATGTACTATATATATGCATCTTTGTGAATAATAATGCAAATCATGCTTGTCTATTCCATTTCTATCTATTCTTTCTTATTTTTTCTCCTTTACCATGGCTGAGTTCAACACAATAAATTATTGGATTTCACACAAATATGTATTTAAATATGCCAGTTTCGTATTTAAATAATTCATAAGTATTTATAAACTTTCAGAAGCATCTTTGAGTTTGTACAAAAACTTATTGTGGAAGAAATAAACTCAAATTATCACAATACACAATAAATTATTGGATTTCACACAAATATGTTTTTACATATGTCAGTTTCTTATTTACATATGCCAGTTTCTTATCGCATTATTTTCTAGAAATTTAATAGTGTAAATTTCTCTAATATACTACCTCCCACAAACCCTACTGAAGAAACTCACTAATACAAGATTCGATATGATTTCTTGTCCTCTAAGGGCCCTGCAATGGCTCCATATTTCCAATGGATCAGGGTAGAAAACACTTTCAATCAAAAGCATTCATGCACACTCCAAGGGTGACTATCGTTTTTCCATGTAAGCCAATTCCCAACAAAGGCCTCAAGAAGAACTGCATTCTTCTTGGATTTCTCCAGTGTTTTATAAATCAGTGGTTTTTCCCTAACACATTCTGTAAAATATAAAGTTGAGGGTCTCAATTTAACAACAATTTTTGCAAATATAAATCTCTATATGTCCAAAAATTTAAGCTCTGGGTCTTCCTTTACAGCTAATTTTATTGTCAATTTCAATCTAAGTTTTAGGGTTTGTATAAATTCAAGACATAATAAAGGGATTGAGGGAATTAGAAAGGATAACATGGACACCAGTTGAGGCTTGAAGCAGGATCTTTGTCCACCAAGAAAAACAACAACGTGACTTGATCCTTGTCATTATTAGTTTTGATGGATTCAAAAAAGGTGGAGAAATTTTCAGGAGTTGTATCAATCTAAGTAAAACCCTACAGACAAAAATTGTGTGAGGCATGCAAATGAAGACAACACGTGGTTATGATAAAAGCTTTATCATAACCAAATTTAAATTGAAATAATGCCATGAAGAAGAAATTAAGAATACAAGATAAATCTGAAGTTATGATGCACCCTTGGATAGATTGATGGATCAAGATCTCTATACCTAAAATGACTATGTTCTTTCATGATCCATTGAAGAGATGATTAGATCTGAGACCTGGAGCTTGTTTGCTGAAGTGGAGTGAAGAAATCTAGGTAAGTTCTATAGATCTGAAAACATTTTGTTGAATTAATATTTACAGATCTATATGCTAGTTCGTCTCAGTAAAAGCGTGTATATATGTGGGTTGCTTCAGAAAAGGCGCATATGGAAGTTAGGGTTTTCTGAAGCTCATTGTAGAGTTTTTCTGTTATTTCTGCTATCTCTCTGTTGTGTGTTAATGAAGTCTTCATATAGATCTGGGTTTCTTGATTACTGAATATGCTGCTAAGGTGATTATGTACAAATCTGATCAATGAGTGAGAAAATATGTGTTATGATGACTGACTGATCAAGGGTTCTGCAATTTTGAAAAGATATCAGACTGAATGAATCAGATCTGGATCTGAGATTGAATACATTCTGAAAAACAATATTCATAGATCTATACGCAAGTTGGTGTTAAGGAAAGCACGTATACACACAGGTTTAGTGAAGCAAAGTATCGTATGATTTTTAAGATAACGAATGTTCAGGGTTGACTTTGATTCTACATACTGATTCTGAAGTTTGGGTTTATTACTATGTTCTGGTTACAACAATCTCATTGTTTTGATTTAAGTTTGGGTTAAGTATATTATTGATGATCTTGTGAAGGATTGTGTTGAAGCTATCTGATCTTGTATGAAAATTAATGAAACATGGTCTATAGTGATTCTGAGGGAAGTAGAAGCTTCCTACTGGTAGAAGCTGGTATCGTGATCAGGGGGTTGAAGCTCCCTTCCAGTAGTGGCTGGTAAACGACACCAGGGGTTTGTAGCTCCCTTCCAATTGCAGTTGGAAAATGAGAGAAGGTTGCAACCTTCTGCAGGTATATTCCTGTGTACTTATATGAGTCTACATCAGTACAATATTGTAAGCAGTTTTCCATATAATAAATATTGAAGACAAAGACGAAAACAATGGTGGTTTTCTCCTGAATTGGGTTTCCACCTTAAATATTGGTGTTCATGTGTGTTTCTCTTGTGTGATGATTTATTCTACTGTTACTACACACATTTATTGATTAACTAACAGATGCATGACTGATAAACTGAGTTAAAGATTGTTTCTGAAAATTTTTTCTAACAATAAAATTATATCAATATACAATAGTTTATTTTGGTATATGCACGTGTATATGTGAGTTGGGTTCATCAAAGCCACATATGGAATTCAGTAAAGAAAAAATTAAAATTATCAGTAAGCTCTAAATATTGATTCACCACCCCCTCCTCTAAGTTTTTTTTCTAACACAGAGATGAGAGGGGGAGACTTGACCATAGTTTTTGGAGTTTTCCCTCTATTTTATACGCATAAGTAATTAAAACTATAGTAGCACAAAAATTAAACACCAATGAAAATTATCAGAAGCAGATCTAACTTAAATCGAAGAAGACAAACTAGCTAAATGACAGAAAGGAAAAGATAATGACGGCAGAGAAGCTGAGGCACATGGATTGGGCCCTAACCCACGAGCCTAGCCCTCTGAAACTTAAATCAACAAATATCTTTCCCATCACAGGCTCGAGGAGAGGGTGGTTGCAGGGGTGCCAATCAATCCTTGTTCTTCTGTCATTTCGAGAAGCTTCAAACATTTGATTATGTGGTTTTGTAGTAATCTTCGCTGGCTGGTGGGTAATGTCCATAGTATCTATGTTGGGATGGACGCTATCAAGGGACTTTCCGGATCCCGTATTCTCTTTGTCAAAACTATTCACCATTTAAACTAGCAAGGGATATTCACACTTGACAATCTGGCTAGGGTGCATCCCATCCCTCTTTCCTCCTCCTCTTGGCCTCATGTTTGTAATTTTGGCCTTCCTCAACATTTGGAAGGGGAATGGGACTCTTATCGCAATATTATATGTCAAACTGGGATCACTCTATCACAGAACAAAGAGCTCTTGGTATGGGGTCGTCAGATACTAAAGGTTGGATCTGTGTTAAGGATGTATGCTCTTACATTTCCTCCATCATTCACCCTTTACATTTTTTTGATGGGTCTGCTAGAATGTTAGGTTGGGACGCTCCATTGAAGATCAAATGTTTTTCTTGGCTTACTGTCCATAACTTCATTCTGACTTGGGATATCCTAATAAAGAAGGGATCCATTGGCCTTGGTAGGTGCATAATATGAAAATAAACTTCTAAGGATTGCTCTCAGTTATTTTTACATTATCCCTTTGCTCCTTTTGTCTAGTGAGAGGTTTCTCTTGTGTTGGGTGTATCTGTCACTCGAGATGACTCTTCCATTGTGGCCTGCCTCATGTCTTGATCTCAAAGTGAAGCTTATTACAGGTTTGTCCATTATATGTTTTGTGGGGGATATCGAGGGCTTGGAATGAACTTATCTTTGAAGGAAAATTCTCTGATTCAAATCTGGTTTCCTTAAAAATTGTTGCCTTCTTCATGGAAAATGGTCCTTGGAAGCCTAAGGCCTCTTCCCATTCTATTTCCATGCTTGATATATCTGGCATATTTCCCATGTGTTTCTTTGATAGGGTTGCCTCGGGTGCCATATGTGGCTGTGGATATTTCTTAAGAATTGATCCCTCTTCTCATTATAGGTTTCGTTGGTCCGGTTGTATGGGAGACAACATCAAAGCTGAGATGCTTGCTTTATGGGGTGCTTTACAATGCTCCTAGTGGTTTGGCATTGAGTGTATTTCAATTTTTTGGGCTTACCTAACTCTGATTCAGTGGATTCTAGGCCACTACAACCTTGGGGTCCCCTCCCTTTGCAATTGGATGATTGGTATATTGGATTTAAAGGCGGATTTTTCTGACATCTCCTTCCAGCATATTTTATGTGAAGAAAACATTGTTGATGATTCCCTCTCCAAGCAGGGCATGCCTCTTTCTCCTAGTTCTATCCATTTTGAGTACTTTGTAGATGGTTTGTAATGTGGGAAGGGCTATTTCAAATTTCTGTAGTTGGTTTCTTACAGGTTTTTGCTTTCGTATGGAGACATCTCCTTGTTTTTTTCTATGTTTCAATTTCTTTCTATGTATGCTAATTTGGTTTTCATGCCATCTCGGTTTTCTCGATGCCCTGTTCCGTGAGCGATTCTTTGTTTTTATCTAGATTTGTTTTTTGTCTACTAGAATCGATCCCGGGTTGTTTTAATATATTGAATATGGTCCAAGAAAATGCAAACTCTTCCTCATTTCTAATGAATAATTTGTTTCTTTTTTTACCTAAAAAAATGCATTCAGAAAAAAATTGTGACCTAGTGTTAAATTGCAATCATATCATTCCAATCATATCTTGTAAAGTGCATAAAATGTTATTTCTCTTTCAATATTTTCCTTTTTGATGAAGGAGAGCCACTGATTGTATGTATTATCAATTCATTTAGTAATTCCTTTTGAAAGCAAGCGGAAATATGTACGATTTGCGTTGTCTTTTTATTTTAATGGGAGAACATTTTATGTTTGTCTCCAAATAAATTTTTAAGGAAGCTAGGTTGAATATCATTTTCTTTTCATATTTGGGAAGAGTCTAACGATATGTTCATAGCTTTTAGTTCCATATGTTGGACATTAATTTGTAATGAAAGAGCATTATATGTTTATCTCCAAATAAATATTTAGGGAAGCTAGGTTGAAGATCATTTCTTACTTTCTTACATTTAAAGAATGTAGCCATATTTTAATAGCTTTTTAATCATGTTAAAATATTGATTTATAATTGGGAATTTTTTTATGTTTATCTCCAAATAAAAATCTAAGGAAGCTAAGGAAACTTAGGTTACAGATCATTTCTTTAGTATCTCATATATATGTCTGTACGCTACTTGTAATTCCATGTTGGAGACACTATAACTGAGAAAGGTAAAAACATATATATTATAGGAAGTTAAGTTGAAGATAATGATTTATTTTTATATTTGTAAAAAGAAATCATATAAAAGTCTAATTTAACATTTAAAATAAAATTACAAGAAAAAATTATTTAAATTTCATGAGGCTAAAATAATGAAAATATTTAAGGCATAAATCTAGCATACAATATCTTAAAACTTAGATCATTGAAAGAAAACAACCATTTCCACAACTAGGCATTCTTCAAATGCTTTGTCTTTGAAAACTATGATTGGACCAATAACACCGCTTCACACTCGTTAGGGATCTGTAATTTTAGCAGATTGGTAAGACTAAAACTGCAGAAGCAACATCGTTTCAACCAAATTTGGGATTCTAGGATCTAGCCCTCCTGAATCCGGAGAGGGATCTCTCCAATATGTACAAAGATGGATTTGTCTTTGAATTTTGGGGTTATGATATTAGGCTAGTTATGAAGGCCAAGGGTTTGTTTATTTTTTGGGTGGTTGAGCATGATTACTGTTTGAGGTGGAAAGTTCTGAGTGCAAAAAGTTTCAAAGGTGAGAAGTTGCAAGCAATCAGAGTAAGCTTCGACCAAAAAGATAGACAATTGCAGGTTTTAGTCCATTGGGCTATGGAGTCATAATAGGATTTAATTGGAACAGCAAGAGGCAAGAGTGGTCCATGGGGCAAGTCATCTATGTCTAAGGATCTCTTTGAATATTTGATTTATGGAATGGAATGATACAATAAGAAGGAGAAATAAACAGATGCAGAAACAAGAGCAGCCCAGGATCTGATAAGTACTTTTAAACTAGTCAGCCTTTGACATGGACTCAAGAAAAACATAAAAGTAAACTAGGATCTGGTAAGTACTTTGAAACTAGCCAGCCTTTGATACACTTTCAATAGAAAACATCATAAACTAAGGGAAACTTGAAGGCAACTTTTGGAGTAGAAACTAGCGGGTCGGGCTCACCACAAATCCTCTCCTAGTTCTTCTTTACTTGGTTACTTTCAAGACAAATACAAAGATAACAACAGAATGGCCTAAGATCTGGTAAGTACTTTGAAACTAGCCAGCTTTTGACACATTCAAAGGGAAACAATCAGATAGTCTGTGGGATCATACTGGGACCAGGGCTCACCATATCTTCCTCAATTAATCTTCACTAAACATATACTAAAAATAACATCTAAGAATAACATTCAGTTAAGACAATAAGATGAGGGAACGCCAACATTCCTATGGTTAAACTGAATTAAATCATTCTTAAATAACACAATTTAGAAGAAAACATTCAGATAAAGATTTTGAGTTAGAGAAGGTTATTGATATACAGTAGGTCCTAACTCTATGCATGTTGTCCTTTATAAGAGAATATGAAACACAAATGAAAACAGAAACAAAAATAACAAGTTACAATTAGAGAAACATCACCGTCAACATAGACTAGGATCCCATAAATCAACTTGTATTGATGCTCCAAACCAGTTACAGCTTTAAGTCCAATGATTTAATTTAGCGACCATCTACACATCTCAGCCTAACCTATCTATCACCAACAGAGCTCCAAGAGCTAGTGAATACTATGTACAATTAGAAGTTTTTTCTCAAATGTATATCAAAGTTCTACAACCAACCCCTCGCTCATATTCTACTGAAGTATTTATAGAAAGATGAGGAGGTGAGATCTGATAAAAGATCTCAATTACAATTAATAAAGAGTTAATGTCTTCTTGGCCCTTGGGGGCTCAATGAATAAACTGTACAGGTGTCTCACTGTATTAATTGATTTACACTTATGAATTAAGCTCGGTGGGAGCTTAGTTGACCTTTGAGGCTCTGTGTGACGCTAGGGTTACTCTGCAGATATATTTTGCATTAAGTTTTATTGCAGAAGTAACCTTTCCAGCTGTGCTGAGGCGAAAATCTTCTTTCGATCAATAACTTCGGCCCCTGATTGAGTACTTTGAGGAACAGGTGGCGCTGTGGTAGCTGAGGAATCAATTTGCCTCAGATTGTGGCGGTGGAAGCATTCCAGCTTGATAAAACACTTAGGTTTTCTGTAAACTGTGGTTTATTTGGGGATTAGGCTTTTGATAAGTATCTTAGACGTAATCCCCACAAATTTGTTCTTTAATCCTCTGTTCTGGTGCATTTTTTTCTTCGACGCTGATACTCTTTGACGGTGTTAAATCCATGGTTTTCTTGCTGTTGTGCAGGGCCGCGCATGGTTCATAAAGCATCGATGCCTCAGGAAACACTAAGGAAACTTGAATTTATACCTTGTGAATGATTTCCTTTGACGAATCGAAGACGATAGGGTCGTCACCCTCCGCCTCTGAATCTTCATCGAAAATTGTGAGAAAATGATAAAAACCCTGCAAAATACGAAAACTATTAGGAAATCCTACTTTTATAGGTTGACTGCATCGGAGGGCATGTGGAAGGAGTGGGGCCGTTGGATGGCATCATCCAACAGTTGGGATTAATCGGGGAGATCAGAGAATGGGCGGAAGAAATATTAAATCCGAACCATTGATCGTGCAGAGATCGACGGTCGAGATTGAATGAGGCGATCAGAGGAGAAGGATGAATCTGAACCGTCGATCGCGCAGAGATCAACAGTCGGGATTGGGAAATGGAAAGTCAAACATAGAGATCGAGCGATGAATTATGGGCCGTTGATCTGCAGATAAAACCGACGGCGGAGATTGAATTGCCGCTATACAATGGCCTGGCTATCGCGCGCGCACCTTTGTTAACCATCGAGCAACTTTGGCTAGCGATCACCGTTGGATCAGTGGGTGAAAATAGGATGGTCCACAGTGATATCGCTGGGCATCCTGGTTCGAACATTAACGCGCGATGGATGATGGATGGACGACAGTTTTGCAATAGTACATGGGACGCGTGGCAAGCGATGTATGGAATCGATGGCCATCGGGGAAAAACCGCCCTCGCCGAAGAGTGGTGCGATAAAAACCATGCGGATTTGGAAAAATGGCGCACGGTTGGGGGGTCCACAGGGAGGTGCGCTCCGCACCATCCGATCTGCAGATCAGATTGACGGTCGAGATTGCTCCATAATTTTGCACGGGCGGAAAAATTAAAATGAATTTTTCGACGGTTTAAACAAATATCAAAGGTTTTTTAATGCTTTGCAAATAAATATTTATTTAAACCGGTTAAGCGCCCGACTGGCTCAGCGCGCGGTCACGACGTCAGGGCGCATGGACAAAAAAGGGTTAAGGACCTGGCCGAAGGGGGATTAAGTCCAAAACATAGAAAATATGCATTTTTATTGATTTTTCAATGTTTTCAAAGGGTTTTAGGGGTTTCGGTATAGTTAAAAAATGGGTTTTCAACTATGGGAAAGTGATTTTCATAAATGGAAGAAGAGGATTTATGAAAACAAGGGAGTTTTTATGGAGAAAAAGGGGAGAAAATGAAGGTTTGAGAAGGGGGAAAAATGAAGGTCTTACAGTAGTCTTTCATTTGGAAACATCAGAACTTCAAAATCTTTTAGGAAGTAAATATCAGTGTAGATTTGGACAGAGGTAGGAGGCCTTCAAGAGTCTTTCAAGAGCCAAAAATTTTTTGTCATAGAAAATTGTTCCTTGAAGGCTCAAAATAGATTTAGCCACCTTTTGGTATAATCAAATTTTACAGGTGGCTAACACACACTACTCCCTATTCTAGCAAAAGGTATAACCTTCTAGTGTGAGCTAAAAGTTTTACTTCCATATGTTTGAGTACAAATTCATGTGAGAGAATCTAGTTTGGAGAATCCTCCTATAATTTCTCTTTTTTGTCTCCTCTAAGTCTTTATGATCAAATGTTTATAAAAATGCTTAATAAATCATGATTTTCTTCACTCAACCTCATATTAGGTACTCAACGTATTTTAGCCTTAATCACCACCTATACTAGCATCATAAAACCAAATAATAAGAAATATGCAAGAAAAGTAAATCTAAGAAGGCAAAAAGGTGACTATTAACCCCTCCAAATATGTCTTATGATGGAGCTCATCACAAAGAATTATTATCTACAACAATTATGGTTTTCCTTATCAATGGTGAACCCTCCCATTTTTTCAAAATATATAGGGGGCTTTTCCAAGGTTGTGTGTTGTGCCCATTTC
>JAXQQM020079087.1:0-15619 GCA_034641835.2 Pinus albicaulis
AAGCGCCTGGGCAACACTCGGTCATGGAAGCCGTGTGGGCGTGGATACAGGGGTCATGACTAAAGGGAAATTTGGACGCTTATATGACTTCAAATACGCATCTGCGGCGCTTTTTAATGCGTTTTTAGGGGGGAAAGGCCACGGTAAGAAAAATGGATTTCGTAAGCCACGAATAAAAGCTGTTTGTTTTGAGAGGACAGAGATAAAAATTTAAATGAGGAGCTGTCATGGACAACACATCCAATGAGGTTGGAAAGACAAGAATAAGAAGTTCCACCAGGAAAAATGGAGGTGATGTAGAAGATTTTGATTCACCTATTGATATGGATTTTGATTATAATTGTGAATTGAATTTGTCTACAGATCTTGAACCAACTTCCTTCAAATAATCCACTTCTCATGATGAATGGTATGAAGCGATGCAAAAGGAGTATGATGCCTTGATAAAGAATGGCACTTGGAAGCTGGTTGATCCTCCACGGAGTCTTGGTAGCAGCATAGTCCCCCCACACCAATGTACACATCACCAACCTATCCTGACTCAACTCATAATTCCAAAAGACATAAGCTCAAAACCACACAAGACTACCCTAGAGCCAGACCAGAACTAACCTGGAAAAATTCGGAGCTATGGGGTTGATTACCATCATGAAGCCCTGGATTAATCCCCTTTGGGACAGCCAAATTCCAAAAAAAATAGAACAGTAACCTGACTGGGTAAATTACCATAATTTATCCAATAGACAGACGCATGCATTGTCAAGACATGACACAAACCCTCTAACCACCATGACTTTGGACCAGGAAGACACGACACAGACATACTCATAGGGGAAGAGTCTAGGGAGTCTTGGTAGCATCATAGTCCCCCCACACCGGCGTACACAGCACCAATCTATCCCAACTCAACTCGGAATTCCAAAATACATAAGCCCAAAACCACACAAGACTACCCCAGAGCCAAACCGGGACTAACCTAGACAAATTCGGAGCTATGGGGTCGATTACCGTGAGGAAGCCCTGGATTAATCCCCTTTAGGATAGCCAAATGCCAAAAAAAATAGAAACATGAACCTGACCGGGTAAATTTCCATAATTTATCCAATAGACAGACGCATGCATTGTCAAGAAAGGACACAAACCCTCCAACCACCATGACTTTGGACTAGGCCAACCTAATTATTTTACCTAGGAGATTAGCTTCATGGAGAAAAGGGAGAGGTGTCGGACTACATATTAGGTATCCAAAGCAAAGGAATGTTGAAGGCACACCGTTGTCAGCCTCTCTCCACAACAACTTACACTGAATGCAAACTCCCATTGAGCCAGGACCATAGGTTCACTACCAAAACACTACATGAAAACCACCAGATGCCCAAGCCTTGAATTACTACCACTGCCACCACCCGTGATGTTATTAACTTCCCTCATGCATGAGGCGACCCTGCCATCCTTGACACGCATGTGGAAGGTGGTGGGTTTGTCCTTTGAGGCACCCAACATTAATTAGGATGGATACGTCATGGATCCATTACACACCCTGATCGGGGAAGCCTTAGGTTTGTAATTAAATGAGTATTCTATTGCTTTTATTTATAAGTAATCAGAAAGGTAATTAAAAAAAAAATTCATTCTTTCTACTATTGTTGAGGAACTATCTTTATGGTGGTGGCAAAGTCTTTATGTCCTTGATTAGTTTGGGTGGCAACAATGTCTGTTGTGACACCATGACTAGATCAAGTTTTAATTTTGGCACAATGACCACAATGCTACAAATATCACATCATTGAGGATTACAGTTTCCTTTTCGTGGTAAGCACCACAACACAATGAAGGTATGGGACATAAATACTTTGCTTCCAACTAGGAAGGAAGTGACTACTCACAGTAAGTTAAAAGTTATCTTTCCCTACAGCATATTGAATGATGCACTGATTTGGCATAAATGACTTGACCAATGATTTGATAGCATGCATACATTACTTCCATCATTGACCAATGACATCATCCCACTATTATAAAATCATTCCCTTTCCATAATTGGAAACTACAACTACCAACCCATCGCCTAACTACTCATTTCATCTCGCAACCATATAATGACCTCGATTTTGAATAGAAAGAAGAAATGAGAGGCTCACTGAACCAAAGGGATCCCACAGAGACAATTAGGCATATGACTACATTTTAGGATTTTTTTAGAATGGGTGATGGATTGAATACATCGACAAGCTTCAAGGATACGATTATGATGTGGCGTTGGAGTTCACCATGAATTTGAGAGGCCATAGATCAATAGTAGGGGGAATAGTGATGCATGTGAAGGAATATATCATGGTTGAGTTTATAGGGATACATCAAACCAGAGAAAGATGGTACTGCAGAAGAAGACCAAAACCAAAAATCATGGAGAAATTCCTTAAGCTATGTGAGGGCTTAGTCAGTAAAGGAACTGGATTTGAATGAAGATCATTGCTAGACCATTGTGGATACATAGCCATTATGGTGTAGTTGTATTTCACATGTGAACACCGCCATGGTATAGTATACCTACAACACTTTAGGTCATTGGACCATCCAAGGCATGAAAAGTTGTTTAATATCTCATTCTTCCTTTGGAATACAATTCAAACCATGACCACGCTTGTTCATAGGTATGGATACCCCAATGACACTCTCTCACGTCACATATAGCGTAATTCCTTTATTTCTCCACCCTTTTTTCCAAAGCTAATTTGGGGTTGGGGGAGCCATCCATAGTTAGGCAATAAAGCACCATGTAGGAGACTTGTATTGCATTAAAGGATTAGTCCAATATGAATTAAAATATTGAGATTGGTCTTGGACTATACCTTGAGGCTTTGGCTACCATGGTCATTTTTGAGAGATCATAAACATAATCACTTCAGCCACTCAACTTCTTGGTAAATAACTTTTAGTCCTGGAAAGAATGGGCACTTGCTAGTATCATGGTCCTCACTGTATATAACATGTGTCTCAATTTGGTCTAATGAACACACCTTTATTGGGTGCTTCCTTCTATAATTTGGACAGAAAATTACAAAATCCAATTTTGCTTCCATTTTCTTCTTGCTCATGTGCAATGTATCTAATTGGGATTTTAATGAACTGAGGATATTAATTTTAATATCTTCCAATATATTCCCATTTTTTGTTCTTCTAGCCTTACTTTTAGCAGTTTTTCCAACTCTTGTCAATACATATATGGATCATTTACCATCTTCTAATGTGCCCCTAAAATATCTTTGACATAGTTCAGTGATGAAATTGTAGGTTTATTACGAGACATCTCCTCCTTTCATCGGATTGATGAGTTCAATGCAATAATCTTGAATCTATCTTAATAACAAGACATGTAGTGTCTTGGGGGACAAGTTTTCCTACCTTGTTTTATGGATATTTTAGTTGAACCTTTCGTCATAATCTTCAAGATTTTTTCCATCATTTTGTGTCATGTTGAAGATTTACCCCCTTATTTCTTTATCCTTGTAGTAATATTGGTACTTCTCTGAGAATTACTACTTCCTTTGACTCCAACAGTGAATATTATCCTTTCCAAGACTCATGAATCAATGTAACATGGATCTATTGAGTTTGGAAGGAAATAATTTTAACTTATGAGCATCTATCACTAAATCATAACTCATATGGAGAACACCAAATTAAAAGAGGAATGTGTCGGGTTGTTCCTTGGATACACCATGAAATTTTGACAAAGCTAAGTGAGAAATGTTCTTCATTTTGGTTTCCTCATCTGACTTAAGGGTAAGGAATCTGAAGGTATTTGACTCTTCCTTAACTTTGTGGGCATCTCTTCATGGGGATTATTTTCTATCTTTGAAGGTGATTTAAGAGATTCAGGAAAAGTAAACTTTTCGAAGTGGAACTATTCACTCATTAGATCTTCAAAAAACAAATTTTTCATTGGTGCAAAGGATGAAAAATTTTCAAATTTAGGCTCCTTGCTAGAGATTTTAGGTTTCTTTTTGGCAAGAGAACTTGTTGTGTGATTCAAGTAATTCGAATGATTTTTCCCTTTTTCTTCTTGTGACTAACCTACATTGTTACTTTTTTGGGTGATCAGGTGATCATGTTCAAGTGGAAAAAAATGCTTAAAATTGGAACTGCTCAGAATTGGTTGCAACCTAAATGATCAGATAGGCCTTGTCACTAAGATTTTGGTGCCATGAAAGGGACTCAAATCCGATGTCGTATGAGAAAGGTATTGAAGTTTGAAGATGCCTAATAACCTTCAAAATAGGACTTTTGAACAAAAAAAATGTCAATTTCAGAAAGAAAAAAAAAATTATGTGAAAAAAAAAAAAAAAATTATTAAAGTTTTTATGGGTCTACCCAGAGGCTGCCACGTGGCCCCA
Organism: Pinus albicaulis; assembly: GCA_034641835.2. Taxonomy (NCBI): domain Eukaryota; kingdom Viridiplantae; phylum Streptophyta; class Pinopsida; order Pinales; family Pinaceae; genus Pinus; species Pinus albicaulis. Next base: position 4,398 of record JAXQQM020079087.1, read on the forward strand.
AGCCAAAGGTTCAAAATCATGTTGAATTTTTCGCCAAAGTGGTTGGCTGACCCGACCCCTCGGGCGGAGGTCGACTCAAGCTGAATGCGTTTGGGTCAGTTGGGCACGTAAACGACTATTCGGGTCGGGTCCTCGTGTAGGTGTGATCGAGTCGGGTCATGGCTCGGGCGGAGGTTGACCCGACCTGAACGAGTATGGGTCATTCAGGTCATGTAGCAGTGAACGGGTGGAGTTTTTATGGAGTTAAGCCCTTAGTGATATGGGTTTAAAACCCCATGACCAGGCATCATAACCAAGTGCTAAAGCACTTTCGAACCGGCGGAGAAAATGTTAGCACTCGGGTGTTAGCCCCTCACCACAGGACCTCCGCCCGTGACCATGGGTGGGGGTTAAACCCTTAACCGCCAGCAGAAACCATCTGCTCTTTCAGCATGTGAACATTTATTAAACTGGTAGTTAAATTTATAGCTGCCCTTAAATTGGCATGTGGTTCTGCCTGTTTGACCTATCCGCCTATTCTGGTGGAGTTATCTGGGGTTCACCCAGATTTGGTGGGGTTTCCAAGGGACATTGAGCAGAAAATTGTGGAGGTCATAACTTCTCCAATATTGAACCAATTTGGATGAAAGTTTGGTCAATTTTGGGTATTCTGAGCATTCTGGAGTGTTTTGGATAGGTTGCAAAGCTAACATAGGTGTTCTTTAGCCTTTTTTTTCTTCAGGCAAGCTTGGAGAGCCACTAGGGCCATGAGGGAAATGGAGCTGCATTGGGCTATACTTCACTGTTTGAGGTGAAATAAAAGCCATTCTTAGCTTATTTCTATCTTCTGAATTTAATTTCACAGTTTTTTCTACCTATTTAGGCATATTTATCATTATATAACCAATGTGAGCAACTTAATAGAGCAAGTACATGCCCATTGGGAGCCTTGGACACGGCAGATGTAGCCCAGGAGGGGTGAACTACATCATCATGTTGTTGTGTTATCTTATGGTGAAGTTTTACTGTTGTGTATTTATGATTTAAGATGTTAAACAGTAATTTTAATTAACATTCCCTCACACATAAACTCAAAAACAGTTACCAAAAACACTTTGTTTAAATTTCAAGACATGATGAACACTTTGCACACTTAATTAAATGAAAATGGATACTTTGAATAGCAGATACAAATAGTTTCATTTTCAGATCAGATGGGTATTAGAGCTAAGGATTTGAGCCTTAGGAGCTAGATTTTTACTCAGCATTTTTTTTGTGAAAAGATATAGTTGATCATTTGCAAGTTTTGATGCTTACTAAGCTTAAACTCAAGAGAGGTGAAGGACACTTGGTTAGTGCACAAAGTAATCTTCAACCAAGAAGGGCCATAAGCTCCTGAAGATATGGATCCCAAAGAAGAGGAACGGGTGTTCCAAAAGCCTTTCTTGGACATGACGGAGATGGTGAGGATACTCTACCAAGAAAGGAATGATAGGCTTGTTGGAGAAGGGTCTAAAAACTAGAAAGATGGAGAGGGTTCTTCAGGAGGAAAGAAAAGTGATGACAAGTCTCAGAAAGGACACGGAGGAAATGGTGATCCACCATCCCCATCTTCATCCTCTTCCTCTACAACGTCATCCTCCACTTCGGTGAATCAATCTCACAAGTCTATAACCACTGGTAAAAGTCTATTTTTAAAGCTTTATGTTAAATTTGAGTTTCCTATGTTTAACGGTGAAGTCAATGCAGAGAAACTTGACAATTGGATAAGACAGTTGGAAGTTTACTTGAGGATACAAAACCTTCATGATGATGTCACCAAGATACAGTTAGCCTCGTTGAGAATGGATGGAGCAGTATTGGTATGGTGGGAAGCCAAGACCAAGGATGAAATTAAAAAACATGGTAAGATCACTTTATCATGGGCTGAATTTGTTACTACAATTAAAAATAAATTTTATCCATCAGCTCATTTACAAAATGCTATCATGAACTGGAAAAACTTCAGACAGCTTAAGGGAAAAAATGTACATGACTACACCCAAGAATTTAGGAGAAGAGCACTCTTATTAGGGGTAGAATTACAAAATCAAGATACTTTGCTGAAATATATAGGTGGTTTGCACAACTACCTTAGACATACTATCCTTATGTTCAATCCTACTATTCAAGACGAAGTTTGTGTACAAGCTACACATTTAGAGGCTAGATGGGAAAAAACTTTTGATGAGGGTAGAAACAAGCCTTTTAAGGGGGAAAACAAAGATAAAACCTTTAAGGGAAAAGGCAAAAAGAATGCATCTGTCAAACAAGAGGGTGAGAAAGTGATATGTAAACAATGTTCAAGAGAATACCATGAAGAGAAAAATTGTTGGAAATTACATCCTGAAAAAAGAACTCAGTTTAACAAAAACAAAGGAAAGAAGAAAACTACAGCTACTACAACTACACCACATGACTTAGGTGATGATTTAGGTGACGAAACCAAAATTGAAGCCATGGGTTTGAAGAGTATGGAGGGAAAGGAAACTTAAACTAAGCCAAGGACTAGTACTTCAAACTGTCATGTACAAACTCCAAATGAGGAAGAAAGAATTGAATTGTTCCATGTGAGGGTAGTCTCAAAACATACAAAAATTGACACACTGTTTGACAGTGGGTCACAAGCAAATCTCATATCAGAAGACTTGGTCAAACAGCTTAAACTTGAGACCATTCCACATCCAAAGCCTTATCCACTTGGGTGGATATGCAAGGATGCAAACTTACAAGTCTCAAGAAAGTGCATATTGTGATTCGCCATTACTACACACTTTATTGACACAGTTGAACTTGATGTAGTGTCGCTTGATATATCAGGAATTGTTTTGGGAAGTCCTTACTTATTTGACAAGAGAGCGATCTTCCATCGCCATGAAAATAAGTATCATCTCTTTAAATATGGTAAGGAGTTCATAGTCAGAGCACATTGCAAGAAGGAAAATATAGCGATGGTAAATGCGGGACAGGTAAAAAGGCTAGTAAATTCCAGTAAGAGTTTTGTACTTCTTATGGTTAAGCCCAAGGTTGATATGAATCATGAGTCATTTGAAAATTGTGATTCCAAGCTTAAATCAGATTTATATGATGTAGTTGATGCACATCATGAGATGTTTCAGGAACCGACAGGTTTACCTCCTAAAAGGGAGATTCAGCATGAAATCCAGTTACATCAAGATTGTCCTCTTCCTAACATAGGCATGTACCACATGTCTATCATGGAGAATGTTGAAATCAAGAGGAAAATTAAAGACTTGTTGGACAAAGGATTCATAAGACCAAGCACTTCACCATGTGGGTCACCGATAGTGTTGATTCCAAAGAAAGATGGAACTTGGCGCATGTGTGTGGACTTCAGGGCATTGAACAAGATAACGGTAAAGAATCGTTACCCACTCCCAAGGATAGATGATTTGTTAGATCAGCTGAAAGATGCTAAATATTTCACTAATTTAGACTTACGTAGTGGTTATCATCAAGTTAGAATTGCAGAAAGTGACATTTGGAAGACAGCATTTAAAACCAAACAGGGACTCTTTGAGTGGCTTGTTATGCCATTTGGTTTATGCAATGCACCTGCAGATTTCATGTGGGTAATGGATGATGTCTTACGTCCTTTTCTTGATGATTTCATTATTGTCTACTTAGATGACATCTTAATTTTCAGCAAGACTAGAGAAGAGCATGTCATGCATGTTAAGAAAGTACTTGATATTTTGAAGAAAAATCAGTTATTTCTTAAAATGTCAAAGTGTGAATTTGGGAAGACTTCTTTGGTTTATTTGGGACACATAGTAGGAGGAGGTGCTTTGAGAATTGATCCTTCTAAGGTAGAAGCCATTGTGAATTTTCCTACTCCCAAATCCATTACAGAGGTAAGAAGTTTTTTGGGTGCAGCTCAGTATTGGAGGAAGTTTATTTCTAACTTCTCTACCATAGCAGCTCCTATGCATGCAGTGAAAAGTGTGAAGCGTGCTTACCAATGGGGAGGCCAGAAACAAAAATCTTTCGAGTCTTTGAAAGAGAAGATAAGTTCAGCTCCAGTCCTTGCATTACCGGACTTGAGACAGCCATTCGAGATTCAGACCGATGCTAGTGATTATGCCATGGGTGCAATTCTCTTACAGCATGGTAAGCCTATCGCATTTCATTCTGAGACATTTAATGGTGCTGTTGTGAATTATCCTACATATGATAAGGAGTTGTATGTGTTGGTACAAAGCATCAAAAAGTGGAAACACTATTTGATGGGCAAAGAAACAGTTGTTGATGCCGACCATCAGCCTTTACAGTACTTGCAGTTGCAAAGTAAATTACAACAGACACAACATTTCAAATGGATGGGTTTCCTACAACAATTTCACTTGGTAATAAGGTACAAGAAAGGTATTTTCAATAAAGTTGCTGATATTATTTCAAGGCCTATTATTAGTGCTACTACTTTACTTAAGAATGATTCTATTGTACATGAGAGCTACATAGAACAGTATGCATCAGATGTTGATTTTAAGGATGTGTATGCTAACTTGAGTGAAGGGAATCATGTTGAGGAGAATGATTATCATTTGCATAATAATGTGTTGTTTCATATGGGCAAGTTATGTATACCACAGGGGGAGAGACTAAGCATCATGAGAGAAGCTCATTCTTCTCTTATTGTTGGACATTTCGGGGTAAGAAAAATAGTGGCACATTTACAGAGGTATTGTTATTGGCCTCGCATGGTAGATAGTGTTTCATGTTTCATTAGAGGTTGTTCATTATGTGCTACAAGAAAGCCTAGCAATATGAAGCTTGGTTTATATACACCATTTCCAGTACCTTCTAGACCATGGGAAAGTGTTTCTATGGATTTTGTTGGAGGTCTACCATTATCTAAAAAGCAGCATGATTATCTTTATGTAGTAGTTGATACATTCAGTAAGATGTGTTTTCTTATGCCATGTAAGAAATCTATAACTGCTGAACAAACTACTGATTTATATTTTCAACATGTATGGGTGCATTATGGCTTTCCTAATTCTATTTTTAGTGACAGGGATTCCAGATTTGTTAGGAATTTTTGGTCCAATATATGGAAGATGATGGACACCAAGTTGAACAAGAGTGTTGCTTTCCATCCGCAAACAGATGGCCAAATAGAGGTAGTGAATAGAACCATTGTACATATTTTGAGAGGTTATTGCAGCAAGCATCCCAAGCTTTGGGATGAGCACTTGCATTATATTCAGCATGCTTACAACTGAGCCAAGCACTCTTCTACAAATACTTCACCTTTTGAAGCTTGCTTTGGGTATTTGCCTAAGTCACCTTTAGATTTCATTCTTGAGAAGGATGTTTCCATTGATGGGCATAGTGACATTGACAAAGTTCGCATGTTCATTGAAATAATTCAGCTCATACATCAACAGGTTCAAGAACAGCTTAAAAAAAGTCAAGGCAAGTACAAGGAGAGGCATGATAAACACAGAGTTGATCATAAGTTTCAAGAAGGAGATCAGGTATGGCTGCATATTTGTAAGGAAAGAATGCAAGGAGAAGGTAAAAAATTGAATCCTATTCGTTATGGTCCATTCAAGATCCTTAAGCAAGTTGGAAATAATACTTTTCAACTATATTTGCCTTCATATATGCAAATGTATTCAGTTGTGAATGTGGAAAATTTACATTTGTATGAACCTCCTTTAATTTTTTATTATGAAAGTGACATTCAGCTGCCATCCATAGAGGATTTCTCGCCAGAATTTTTGGATGAGCTGAAAGAGGATGCTATCCTTGACAGAAGGACACACACTTCGAGGAGGGGAAATGTTGATTATGTTCGGGTTGGTCTAAAAGGCAGCAAACCGAGTAATGAAAAATGGATGGAGGTGGAAAAGGTGAGGGATCTGTACCCTCATCTTCTTAACAGGTAATTGAAGGCTTTTGGGGTCCAAAATCTTCCCAATGGGGAGGTGTGTTCAAGTGATCATGTCCAAGTGGAAAAAAATGCTCAAAATTGGAACTGCTCATAATTGGTTGCAACCTGAACGACCGGATAGGCCTCATCACTGTGGTTTTATTTCCGTAAACGGGACTCAAATCCGATGTCGTATGAGAAATATATTGAAGTTTTAAGTTGCCCAATAACCTTCAAAATGGGACTTTTGAACCAAAAAAATTGTCATTTTCAGAAAAATTTTATGTGGAAAATTTATTTTTTTTTATTAAATTTTTTATGGGCCTATTATAGGGTGCCACATGGCCTACCCAAAGGCTGCCACGTGGCCCCAGGCCAAAGGTTCAAAATCATGTTGAATTTGTGGGCAAAGTGGTTGGCTGACCGACCGCTCGAGCGGAGGTCGACCCGAGCTGAATGCATTTCGGTCAGTCGGGCACATAAACGACTATTCGAGTTGGTTCCTCGTGCAGGTGTGAATGATTCGGGTCATGGCTCGGGCGGAGGTTGACCCGACCTGAACGAGTATGGGTCATTCGGGTCGTGTAATAGTGAACGGGCAGAGTTTTTATGGAGTTAAGACCTCAGGGCTATGGGTTTAAAACCCCGCGACGAGGCATCATAACTAAGTGCTAAAGCACTTTAGAACTGATGAAGAAAATGTTAGCGCTCGGGTGTTAGCCCCTCACCACAGGACCTCCACCCGTGACCATGGGCGGGGGCTAAACCCTTAACCGCCAGTGAAAACTGTTCGCTTTTTCAGCATGTGAACATCTATTAAACTGGAAGTTAAATTTATTGATGCCCCTAAATTGGCACACGGTTCCACCTATTTGACATTTCCACCTATTCTAGTGGAGTTATCTAGAGTTCACCCAGATTTGGTGGGGTTTCCAAGGGACATTGAGCAGAAAATTGTGGAGGTCATTACTTCTCCAATATTAAACCAATTTGGATGAAATTTTGGTCAATTTTGGGTACTCTAAGTGTTTTGGAGTATTTGGGACAGGTTTCAGAGCTAACAGAGGTGCTATTTAGCCATTTTTTCTTAAGGGAAGCTTGGAGAGCCACTAGGGCCATGAGGGAAATGGAGCTGCATTGAGCTATACTTCACTGTTTGAGGTGAAATAAAAGCCATTATTAGCTTATTTATGTCTTTTGAATTCAATTTCATAGTTTTTTTTTCCTATTTAGGCATATTTCTCAATGTATAACCAATTTGAGCAACTTAATAGAGCAAGGGCATGCCCATTGAGAGCCTTGGACCTAGCAGATGTAGCCTAGGAGGGGTGAACTACCTCATCATGTTGTTTTGTTATCTTATGGTGAAGTTTTTTTGTTGTGTATTTCTAATTTAAGATGTTAAATAGTAATTTTAATTAACATTCCCTCACACATAAACTCAAAAACAGTTGCCAAAAAAACTTTGTTTAAATTGCAAGACATGATGAACACTTTGCACACTTAATTAAATGAAAATGGATACTTTGAACAGCAGATACAAATAGTTTCATTTTCGGATCATTGGGGGTTTTTGGTAAATCTAACTTGTTGATCTCTAACATTAGGCATGAAAAATTAAAGCAAAATTCCATCTAAAATAGGTTGTTGTAAAAATAAACCAATTGCATCAATTGTTGAAAAATAAATTCCCTTGGCTAAAGCATGAAATAATCAAAATCGAACAACAAAACAATGATTGTACTATAGAAAGTTCCTTAAAAATTACCCTAAAAATGATGGGATTTTTTTGAATTCCTTTCTAATTGTTCAGAATGACAACCAAAATTTTATGAATTTAACTATCAACTGAGGTTTGTATGGAACTTGTGAAATGTCATGCACCCTTTATGTTATTACAACCTATGGTTGTAATATTCTAAATGAATGTCACAGGGAAAGATATGAGATGCTTTCACAAGTCACCAAAAGAAATCCACACCACAATTGCAATCAAAGTGGTTGTAATATTCTAAATGAATGTCACAGGGAAAGATATGAGATGCTTTCACAAGTCACCAAAAGAAATCCACACCACAATTGCAATCAAACCCACTCTTGCAGGAAACGAAAGAGAACACTTTGAAGGAAATTAAACATGTTTGCAAGGAAAGTAAACACACTCGCAGAAAATTAAACATGTTGGTTGTAGAAGGTGACTTGTTTACTCAAAGTAAAACAGCTTATGATGTCAAAAAAAAACTAAAAGAGCTTTATGATTCACATTTTGAATTGGAGATAATTTAGTTATTATTGAAGTTATTTAATTTGGAAATGAGTGATAATGATCCTCTAAAACTTGCCTCTGAAATTAAAGCCATCAATCATGAAATTGAATGTACTAGAGTGAAATTTGATTTTCCGCTTACTTCCTTTATAAAAGCTCTTTACACGACTTGGCAAGAAAGAAGCATCACATAGTTCTAATACCGAAACTCTATTTCTTGCTCAAAAACACCAAAAACCTCAAGAGGAATCTTTCAAAAATACAAAGGGTAATAGAGGTCGAGGTAGGAAGAATTATAGAGGCAAGGGAGGTAGAAATATTCAGGGAGATAGACAGCAGAATGAAAAACAGAAATTTTTCTGATAAACCAGCTGTAAAATGTTTTAGATGTGGAAAACTTGGACATACTGCTACAAATTGTATAATTCCCTGGGATAAAATTAACGAAAAAAAGAACAATTGCTTGAAAAGAAAGATCATATAGATTGAATTGAGGCTTTTGTGATCCATAAGATTTTTCAAAAAAAAATTTGTTAAAATCACATGAGAATGAGCTTTGTCGACGTGATTCGAACCAACAAGTGTGGTTCATCTTCAGGACAAGATAAGAGATCACATCTAAACATTAAGCTTAAATATATATAGAGAGGTCCCAAACTAGCTGTTAGGAAAAACGTCTAGTTTGACCTAGTAAGATTAGCCAAATTTTATATTTAAATTTCATTTTGTTAAAGATTTAAATAAAATAGTTTTAATAAATTATTATTATTTAAAAAATAATTAATTAATTAATTAATTTTTAAATAAATAAAAATAATAATTTTAATGCCAAATTTTATACTTAAATTTGATTTTGTTAAAGATTTAAATAAGACAGTTTTAATAAATATTTATTTTTATTTTTATTTTGAATTTTTATATAATAATAATAATAATATTTTAAATTTTATTTAAATTTTTATATTAAATAATTTAAATAATTTATTTATTTATTTAAATTATTTATTTACTAATTTATTTATTAATTTATTATAAATAAATAAATAAATAAGGTTGACCTGACAACTAGGAATAAAGGCCAGGTATCCAACACCTGCTAATATTCCAGCCATCGTTCCTATTGAGATTGGCAGGTCTTTTTTCGATCTCTAACATCTCCCTTAACTTACGGTGATGAAAATGGTCAATCCTAGCAATAACTTTAGCCTCTTCAATGCATATGTGATGGTTAGTCTTTTATACATGTTCAGCTAAGGCTGAGGAGCGGGATATTCTATGTTTAATGTCAGCAGCATGCTCACAAATCCTTTGATTTATTGACCGACCTGTTTCTCCAATGTATGGAGTCCCACGGGAGCACGGAATGATGTATACACCTTTCCCATCCTTGGGGTTTATCGGATCTTTGGCCGATCTAAGTGAGCTGCGAATAGTGTTAAGGGGTCTAAAGGATGAAGAAACATTATGTTTTTTTAGAATCTTCGCGATCTTATCAGTGGTCCCTTGAATAAAGGGAAGGTGCACACCACCAGACCATTCCTTGGGATCTTTTTTAATCTTGGCACCTTTTTCCGCTTTAAGAAAGGTTTTCACGCCTTGGGATCTACAGTAAATGTCTTGACTAGTGTTATGTGTCTGCTATGGTACTTGACAAAGTGCTTACGGATTTCTCAATGAGCACCTTATGAGTTTGAAAAACTGATATCTCGAAATTTGGAATAGAAGAACTTGCTGAGATTCAATTTTATTAATGCCTTTACTTATGATAAAGAGAAATGAGAAAGCATTCAATTTCAGCAAGCATTCAATTTTATTATTAGGATATCTTTGGGCCCAAAGAGGAATAGCCAAAAACTCCAAGAAAATAAATCACTACTACTTGCATAATTTTCAAGTACAACTCAGTAACAAAAACACACATAGTTCATAACATGTTGAAAATGTTGCTATTTCAAAACATAAGCAGAAAACAAATTTTATGATCATTCAATTTCAGCAAGCATTCAATTTTATTGATGCCTTTAATTATGATAAAGAGCAATGAGCAAGCATTCAAATTTATTGATGCCTTTAATTATGATAAAGAGCAATGAGCAAGCATCCAATTTCATTGATGCAATTATAATTATTATAAAGGGAAAAAATAAAAACAACTAAGACAACTAAAATTATAATTATGATAAAGAGCATACATACAAACAACAAAGGCGAAATTATAATTATGATAAAGAGCACACATATAAACAACGAATACAATTGCATAATAGAAATGATTAAGAGCCTAATGAATGTTAACAAACAACTAAGACAAATGCAGGATAGAAATGATTAGGAGCCCAATGGCCCTAAACTGGAATAGCCAAAAACTCCAAGAACATAAATTATTAAATGATAAAAAGCCTAATAAATGTTAACAAACAACTAAGACAACTACATGATAGAAATGATTGGGCTAACAACTAAGACAACTACATGATAGAAATGATTAGGAGCCCAATGGCCCTAAAGTGGAATAGCCAAAATCTCCAAGAACATAAATTATTATTTGTGAATACCAAAAGCTACAGTAAAAAAAACCAAAGCGATAATATTACATGTTTGAGATTAACATAAATTATTATTTGTGAATAAACAAAATCTAGAGTAAAAAACCAGAGGGATAATATTACATGTTTTAGATTAACATAAATTATTATTTGTGAAAAAACAAAAACCAAAATCTACAGTTAAAAAAACCAGAGGGATAATATTACATGTTTCAATATTTCTTAATAATAAAATTAAAAATAAACATAAACCTATCAAAATTACAATTATATCATAATATCTTGAAATTTATATATATATGCTGCAAGTTTGCAAAAGCATGGGAAAAACAGAGTTGATGGCTTATGGTTGGGAGGCAAACTGGTCTTTTCCAAATTAATCTAGTTATGGAGACAAGGAAACAATTATGTCATTATTAAAAGTTGTTTGGGATGATTTAATTACTGTCCGTTGTCATTATGGAAAGACAAATTAAGGTAGTTTCCATAGTAT